>JABAJZ010013609.1:0-95653 GCA_018857265.1 Termitomyces sp. T32_za158 | reverse complement strand
TCCCTGAGCCGACAATTCAACACACATAAACACAGGAATGTCTGTTGCACCACCTTCTGCTCCGGTCGGGGCATCTGCAGGAGTCCAGGCTGCAGCCTTTGCCAACGATGAAAGGTTCAAATCCGCACCATGAATACACATCATATCTTGTCAACTCATATTTTCTTCCAGGATTTATTTCTCAAAAGAAGCCAACGCGTGGAGACTCGAACAAGACGATGGTCCAGAACTAGAGTTTGACGCTGCTAAGGGTGCATGGGTGCCCTTGGTGTGTTACGTGTATCAGGCTTCCAACATGACGCGCTCACAAACTACAGGTCGACGAAGATCTCGTCAAGCGACAACAAGCTGCATATGCTGTCGAAGGAGTTGACGAGGAGGTAATCTCGGTCCAATCTTCTCCGGCCTGTTTCCAATCAAGCAAAACCCGTAATGTTACAGACCCCGGCTGCTCCAGTCTTAGCCCGAGAGAATAAAAAACGAAAAGATCCCGAAGACTATACATCTCAATCCGGACTGCTGTCCATTAAACGCGGGAAAGTTGATAAAAAGGAACGGCCACCTACCGAACGCAAGTCAAAGAACACGGCGGTATATGTAACTGGTCTTCCCTTTGACACAGAGATGGATGAGATTGTCGAGCGATTCTCCAAGTGCGGCGTGATTGAGGAAGATGAAGACGGCGAGCCCAAGGTCAAGATGTACGCCAAAGACGATGGAACTTTTAGCGGAGAGGCTCTTGTAGTGTTCTTCAAGGAAGATTCCGTGCTCTTGGCGCTCAACATCCTTGATGAAGCGGAATTACGATTTGGCGACTCGTCTTCGGTTATGTCGCTCTCCAAAGCTGATTTCACACACAAGGAAACAATAGCTGGGCCGGAGGGGGTAAAGCCACGTAAAATTCTCGACAAAAAGAAAGCCACGCGGCGAATTGGAAAGATGCAGAAGTGCGTGTCAGGATAATTCTTAGTCAATGCCCCTTTTGACTGACCTCATCATCAGGAAAATCGATGAGTGGAATGACGAAGATGGCTTTGGGCCGTCGATTTCACCTGAAGAAAGTGCTGCTGCTATGGCGAATCAAAACAGTAGAGTTGTCGTTCTCAAACACATGTTTACGTTGGAGGAGCTCGCAGAGGATGCCACCCTGCTTCTTGATCTAAAGGAAGATGTACGAGAAGAGTGTTCTACTCTAGGTGAAGTAACAAACGTTGTCCTGTATGATGTGAGTAGTCAACGTACTTGCCTTCCCCGGCTGTTGGTTCAACATTGTGTACAGAAGGAAAAGGATGGTATAATGACCGTCAAATTCCGAGATCCTATAAGCGCAAAGGCCTGCTTACTGGTATGTCTTGGGAGTGTGCCATTGATGTCATCACTTACGGGTCTTTTCTAGAGAATGAATGGTCGATTCTTTGCTGGGCGTCGAATTGAAGCTTCTCTGTTTTCTGGCAGACAGAGATTCCAACGAAGTGGAGCAGGGGGTGATGTCGAGGGCGAAGGAGAAGAAGGGGAGAAAAAACGTTTGGACGACTTCGCGCAATGGTTACTGGCAGAGGGTGAAGAATAACTAACTCATCAGGACCAGATGAAATATCATGATTTTGTATAATACTACTATAGTTGATAGCGGATGAATTTCTACCAAAACTTTACCACCACGCACATAGGGGTTTTTTGTTGATGATTTCCATGCGCTGCAAGAAAACCCATCGATCAATCGAACGGCACCCAAGCAGGTCTTACGAACCTCTGCAATGACAGTCCGTTTCTGTCGCTGTTCAGGGAAAGTCTGGATCCACTCAAAGCCTCTCACATTTGCAAGGCGGCTGGATTGTGAAGTAGACATCTCAATATGTGATGCTGACTTGGACATAGCAGCCAAATCTTCTTCTGCAATCGAGCTTGCGGAGGATGATACCTCAGGAACCGTCGGGAGAGGACTTCCAGGTGGAGAAAAAGGTGACGTCGGAACATCTGAAGATGATGTTGCCGCAGTAGTTGCAGGTTTATTGGCATCGCTAACACCCACATCGACCTCTTCATCAACAGTCTCCTCAGCACCGAGTCTTTGCAAGCTGGCTTCTACGGCGTCCAAACGTTCCAGGTGTTCTAATACAGTTACACCAGTGGTTCCAGGATGAATTCGTTGGAATTTGGTGGAGAACGAAACAGGTCTAGGGAACCCGGACGCATCTGTCGAAGTGCGCCGGATTGGGGGAGGAAAGTCGCCACTGGTACTGTGACTCCTGACTCTGCGAGGGATTGGAACACTGGTCACAGACGGCTTCGGTGACGAGGCGGAAAGGCCATTGGGTAACTGATATTCAAGGTTGTCTTCTGCGATCTCAAGTTCATCATCCCAGACTAAAGCTTTCTTTCTTCGTGTCAACTCCAAAGGCCCTTATTCTACAGGTCAAATAACGGGTTTTCTATGAGTAATGTGTTGCTCACCCTCGTCCTGTGAAGCATAAGGCCTAGGTCAAAAAATACAGATGAATAAAGTACACACGGAGTGTTTCAACGATTGAACAATATTCCATGCCTGGCCTAGTAAATTCCTGTGAAACTTAGTAGATGATTCACAAAACCATGCTGACCTTTGATGACAGCGAGCTGTCTCTGTCAAATTTCATCAGTAAACACCAAAAGAATCTATGAACAAAGAAGCTACCCTGAACATCTTCGGATGAAAATCTGGATCCACAGCGAACAACTTCTCTAGTTGAAAAACAGTTTCTTCCCACCATGTTTTGGATGTCAAAAGCGGAAGAAAATGATTACGTGTCTTTTCACTGAACGGCCGGCCAATTACGCTGACAGGAAGAAACAACCAACCATACGTATATGAACGCCAGCCCTGTGGGTGTTCGTGAGGAAATGATAGAGAATTATCGATGGCTGCGATATGTATATGAGGTGTCCGGGTATAGTCAGTAGGAGGAAGGGAATGATCTGATGGGACTGGTGAAGCAAAATATGGCGAAGAGGTAGTCATACTAGGAGCGCTGGAGGAAGCCTCTCTCCTGAGTTCGCTCATGACGGGCATTTCTTTTCGGATAGATCGAGAGGGCGCAACGTCAACAAGGGTCTTCTCGTGATCACCTCCACAAAATTTGATCATAAAATTATCAGCACCGCGGTCGGTGTTCAACATCAGATAATCTGTAACAGTTCGAGCATGATTTTCAATTCCATTTCGTCAGATTCTTACCCAAGATAACGAGCCTGAAATGTGGAGAATTAATCATTGAATCGTGCGACGAAAACGACCGTACTTTTCTAATTCTTCTCGAAAGCTCTTCTGAAGTGTTTGGCTCCAGTAAAAGGGTCGTCCAGATTCATTCGATTCGCTGGCATCGTACATCACTCGTTCATCGTCGTAATCAGGATCGTCGTACACATCCTCGATGTCACCCGTTCTTCCGCAAACGATTTTGAGCGTATTCATAATGCGTTTTGAGAGAGCGCCGTGTCGATGACTGGAGTCGTCAAAGGTATCCGCGATGGCGCGACCAGGCCATGGGTACTTTCGTAGGAAGTCAGAGGCGTCTGCATTAGGTGGGAGTTATAAAGTCGTGATCAAGGACATGAGACAGACATACCTTGATAGCCATGCAAGAAGTATTGCATGCTTCCAATCTTCTCAGGAAGAGGCTTGCCTTTCTTGGCGGCATTTCTGTCTATCCAGTCGTAGAAGAATGCCTTTACCAAGTTCAAAGTTGATAGGCAGGCTTATGATCAGTGGACATTCTCACCGGACTTGACAAAGAAACCAATTGTGTAGGTGGGACGATATGTAAGGAGAGCCGGTGGTCCAACAATGAAGCAGCTGCCTCGGAAATGTAACTGGCAACGAATCGAGGTATCAATATCAACAGAGACTCAGAAAGAAGATAGTGACCTAAGATTTGGTATAAGGCAAGCTCGTCCAAAAGGAATAATCCATCTAAATTGTCTATGTATCCATTTCATCGTCTACAAGACTTTCCTCAATCTTAGAATGATAGAGTATTTTCGAGAAATACCTTCGGGTTGAGGCGTCCATATGGTTCCTCATCTTTTGGTTTGAAGACACTGTATATGTATAACATGAGTGAGGATAGACGGCAGAAAGTTGTGAAGCATACGCTACAATCTGCACTCGCCCATCAACTTTAGCACGAACGAAGTAGGACCCAGAAGAGCCCTTTGTGATCATCTTTGGGTGGATGCCTTCTGAAATCGCCGTCTTGACTGATTGTACCATACTGCATTGCACGTATTAACATAAGTTTCATAAATAGTCTCTCACATACGCATCATAAGTCGCTTGCGTCATAGGTAGATTATGATCCAGGGTCTTAAGCTAGCGCAGTTTAAGAGTAACATAGAAAGTCTGGTAGCTGTAACGTACTTGTCCCGTAGGTGCATGAGCAATCACCACTTGTGGCTCGAAGACACTATGCCATATAGTCCTTCTGTCGTGGGCCGGTTCCGTTTTCTTCTTTCGCTTCACTTTCTGCGCGATAGATTCTGTCCATCTATGAATTACCGGTCACAAATGAATAACAACAGTGCACAAAATTTTATGTGAGTCACCTTTTGAAGGCGTTGTCCAGCTTCTTGAGATCAATGTTCCCCGGAGGTCCTGCACGTCTTCGGCCACGTGTGCGTCCATTGGAGGGGCCGGGTTGCAGATCTCCAACGTCTGCTTCCTCGTCGGCTTCGTCGATGGACTGAGCAATGGGCGTGTAACCTGAACGAGACATGACGAGTCAGTCTCTAGCCTTGTAGGAGTGAGAGTGAACAAGTTCGATCACTGGTCACGTCTGATTAATGATTCCCAGAGTCTAAATTAGCGTCACATTGACAAAGACCGACAAAATCATGCATGATTAAACAAAATATATCTACGAATCCTTAGATGGAGTTGTTTAAATCTTGTCCGCATCCCCAGTCATATAGCCTTCTCCTTCACTACACAGTGCGGCCCATTCATCATCGACGGTACTCAAATGCATCACCGGGATATTCGCCCCTAGCCGCGTCAAAAACTGGACAATTTCGTGTACGTCTCTCCATCCTACCACTTCCACAGCATCGTCGTGGGTAGGCTCAACTTTTTCCAGGTGACCATGTCTTCGCGCCAGATGAACGCTTGCTTCGATACGCGTCGGGCGCGGAGCCCGAAGGAGATGATCCAAGAATACTGCAAGCGCTTTAACTGCCTCTACACGTGCTTTTAGGACATGGCGCACGAGGCGTCTCGAGGGGGGACGGCGCATGGTACGGTTCTTTGCAGGAGGTTTTCCCCCTTTGTTTGCAACTCCCGAAGTCGAGGAAGGCGCGGGAGAAGAGGATTCAGACTGTGGCCGGGAGGGACTAGAATTTCGAGAGGAATGTTCTGGTGTTTTCGACTTTTCTATCCACGGGTTTTCTTTTGGTGGGGCTGGAGTAGTATATTGGGAAAGAGCCGCCATTGAAAGATCCCAACGTTTAGGAGCCCATACACCGACTAGGATACGCCATGCAGAAATTATGCGCTTGCCCCTATTGACCTTGAGTGTACAGATAAGCAAGGGGGCAACGAAAAAGTAATCACCGTAGGTAAAAATCTGGAAACAGTGAAAGTAAATCATGAAAAACGTACTCAAAGATACAAATAACTCACCATCGATCATTCGGTCATGATAATTGGCAAGCAAGTAGACTGTAGCTGCTGCCAACAGTGCACCAATTGGTGTGTACCATAACAAAGCCCAAAGGAAAAAGAAGACAGCTGGATATATGAGTAAGAGTGATAGAAAACCAAAGACGACCTTGTTCTGAGCCTGCGTCTCCTCCTCATCCTTGACTAATCTTGCTCCCAGACGGCCCATGGAATATACAGGTAAGTACATAATGAGCGGGAAGAGGAAGAAAGGCAGGCGAATCAGAGCAGACAAAGTATCGCGAATGAGGATAAGGAGGGTGAAGAGGCGACTAGGAATAGGCGCAGGTATGGTGGGATTGAGGGAACGAGGCAGAGGCAAAGATTTCAACACGGAGTTGGTGAGATGAGTAGATTGCAGCAGGGAATAATACTCAAGTAAACTGCGTTTTGCAGTTTGAAGATGAGGGATGGAGGTATCTCCGGACAACAAATCCACTAGGCTGAGGAACAGAAACCTCAATCAGTGTCAACTAAGTGAATGATAGACAAATGATCCATACGTCTGGGATACGGCCACGAAATTGTCAAGATCGAGGGGCTGGTTCCCTTCCCACAAAATGTCGCGTGCCATGCGGGCAGCAAAAAGAGTGTTCCTAACAAGATTCGAGTCAAAATCTTTGCTGGAGAAAGACTTGATCTGCACCAGTCTGGGGCATTGACGGTTGCTTCCAAAAGTTCGCTTTCAATCATGCGAGTCAACCTTTTCACGGCAGCGCGAGATGCGCCTTCCCCGCCAGAAAGGAATTGCTCCTTATACTCCTCGACCGCAATTGGTTGGCCGTACCTGATAGTCACAGAGAAAATTAAATGAAAGAAATGGGTGAAATCGAAATTTCTGATCTCACTCAACTACCACCTGAGGTCAAGAGTCAGGAGGGCCGATGAGGGAAGATAGCGACACTTACGGAGCTTCGGTATTTAGATTTGTTAGTATAAACGATCGCGGCGGGAACGATAATTACATCTTGAGCTGCTGAGTCTGGGTTCTCTTGACGCCATTTAGAATACTCGAGAGCAGCCCATGCTGCTCCGTCTTTAACTTGCATAATCCTCGGTTCAGTATAACTTGTCCCTTCCGGAAACAAAGCAACTGCGTGACCCTTAGAAAGTGCCTCCAAAGTCCCCTTAAATAAGACTTGGCGGTCCTTTGACTTGCGTTCGACAGGAATGTTACCCGAGGATAGTAGAATATATCGGACTATAGGATTAGCAAATAGACTCGCTGTCAAAAACTGTTGAGCAAGTGCTGAAAGAGAACTGGGCCAACGTATCACCTTTACTCCAATAATTCAAAATGCGACGATGAGGAAACGTCACAGCTGTCATTTATCGGTTCGAATCAACGGGTTGTACTTATATAGTGTCCACGCACAGAGAATAGCTGGATCAAGCATCATGTTGTGGTGGGTTGCAGTCCTAGAATTAGTCGGGAACAGTTGAGTACAAGCAACAGCACAGTCCGCGATACTATTTCTCGCGAATTTGACACGTACACTATAATGGGACCATCCTTGGGCACATTTTCCCCTCCAATGACACGGATTTCCGTGAAGAATGAAGAGAGTGCCCAATCTGAGATTTGACGAATCACCTTGTGCAACACCTTTCTGTCTGACGCCATGAAAGCTTCAAGGGAGCACTGCAAATAAAAAGCAGGAGAAGAAGGAGAAGAGCCTGGGTTGATTGCAATTACTTTTGTCCAAACACGGCTACTACGTCGAGTCGCAAAGACAAATTCAGGAACGGACAAGCCGATCATGTGAACGCCGGACCCCTGTTTGGGTTCCCGCTATGGTAATGACGACTGGCAGTTATCAGATCCTTGTCCACTTTGCATAACGGTTCACAGTAAAGCAACGCTATATGTGTGTTCTAATAGGACGGGTATGTCAAGTGGTTTGTCGCTTGCGACTTCGAGACCGTGTTCCATTTTAGGCAAAACGTATCATCATGCAGGTTGCCATGATACACCCCAGTCTTCTTTCATACCCACATCTCTTTATACTCAAAGTCTTTGCTTCCAAGTACAATGAACAAAACAAAAGGTCACTAGAGTATAAATATCTACTGGGACAAAATCAGGTATCTGTCCAACGATGACTGCAACGCTTGTCAGTCGACCCAGGAAGGCTCCACTGCAGCCACATTTTCATGACTCAGTAAGCTGGTGAATACTTCTTGATTGATTGCACTATTCTAAGTCACGACTTAAGATACCTCCGAGTCAAAGACCGACTACAGATTTTTGTGTCGACGATTCAATCACGCAATACCAGTGGAAAAGTCATGCCACCGAGTCGATGAAGGATTCGCTGCCTTCCCTCACTGACACAAACGAACGTGCCCTGCTGGAAGCTTCCATTACCTCAGGAGATCATTTGAGGAAGACAAATTCAGACATCGCCAGTATAAAGTCCCAGACGGCTTGGCATAGACGACCTCAACATTTCAAGGTCCTTGTGATCATTGGGATCCTCCTCATCGTACCATGTCTTGCTTGGAACTTCAACATTGGACGAAAGGCTGCCCTCTTTATAATTCGAGACTATCCGATCGTTTTCTCGGCATTCAACAAAATAACCATGCCTGCTCTTTGCGGCATGGACCTTATCTCACTCGCCTACTTCTGTACCTCGAATTCCCAACGAGGTGCAGAATTCTCTGCGGCAGTCGAGGACAGACCGACCGGCGAAGCAAATACTTTGTGGGCCGATTTTCACGGCCTTACAGAAGTTCAAAAAGCCCTCGCCGATTACTTTGTGGGTGATGGTCCTGGCGCGTCGGAGCTCGCGATCAAGATCGCCAAGGCTGAACTTGCGACAAGTGACCTCATCGTTGCCGTTCGCTTTAGTACTCTGAGGACTGCAGAACAGCTAGCCGATTCTTTGTCTCTCTTCGTTAGAGATGCTGGTGATGCTGGTGACAGCCTTCAAGAACTTGATGCGAAAGCAATGGGCGCAATTGATAGGTATGTATTACGCATTCTGCGTCCTCTCTACACGACTAATTTAATCTATATAGTATTGTCAATTTGAACATCTGGGCTCTCAAAGCTATAGAGGAAGCTAAAGCGCCATCTGGAATCTTATCGTCCCTTTCTGTCTGGCAATCGAAAAAGTCCACGCAAGATATCATCAACGACAACTTTAAGGAAGCCATGAGAATTCAAGACGCAATCCTCATCCGCCTCATCACTCAGGCCAAGATCTCCCAGGGACAACTAAAACGTATGAAAGAGGGGCTCCAGGCAATTCGAGATCTCGCTACCAGGGAGAACATATACATCCATGCTCAGAAGGGGGAGCTGCTCGCATCGATGTGGACAACACTCGGTAGCAACCGTCAAGACCTTCACCGCTACCAGACAAATTTGGAACTCTTGGAGAGCTTGGAACAGTATACGGACGTCGCCAAGGCACACGTCGCGCAGGCACTGACGAACCTGAAGACCATGCAAGCGCAGATGAAAGATTTGCGAGAGAAGGTGTCGCAGCCCGATGTCACAGGAACAAACGTCCCTGTGCATGTCCATATCAGGACCATTATGGATGGCATCCAAAGAATGAAAGAAGGAAGGATCCGTGCTCGGGAGCGGGAAAGCGACATTCGAACAATTGGCGCCTGATGACACCCTGTCTCTTTCTTCTTTTCATACGTCGATACCATGTGAGCGGCCATCATGACAGCGTCCAGGGTAGTCGAGTCCCATGTCCACTAAGTCGCAAAACAAAGTATACCGCGGTAGCGCGGCTTTAAGGCCCCGCAAAGTCCTATGAGACAGAGTGTGCTCAAGCCAAAGTTCGTCAATTTTTCAGGTGGGTATGAGCTTTACGTATTCGTCTCGAAGGTTGCAATTGTGCCGGACAGGCTTCGAAGTATTGTGTCGGAATAGCCCCCGGGCCCCATGGTTGGGAGCTGTACTGGGTGAAAACTTCATCCACGATGTCACATTTTTCGCACATGGCTTTGATTTTGCCTTTTGGTGAATTGCGGGCTGGGGAGGCGAAGACCCACTCCTAACGGAGCGGGAATATTGCTGCAATGCCGAATTCATATTTCCAACAAGGCCTGCCAGCAGATGACGGAGGCACGGGCAACGCGTAGATAGGTTTGATGTTCGATAGGCACCCCCTTGTGCCATGATACAGTCCTTTGTCCTGTTGAAAGTAGGAATCACTTCTGGTTATGGATTACGTTCATCCAGTGAACGTTACATTACGTACCAAAGTGGTAATCAGTTTGGAAAGTGAAATTATCATTTCTGTGCATATCAATCTAAATTTATGAGCCAGCGTCCATGGCTAAGTTTCACCTGTCCAATCATGATGTGTGATGTTTCGAATAACATGAAGCCGGTGGGACCGGAGATCTGTCTTTTACATTTGAGCAGCAAGCGGGGTCGTACACGCACTTAAAAACCACGTTGAAAAGAATACAGTATATACGTAGACACTTTCGAGGGTTGGGAATATGTACATCCTTTTCGAGTCCTATAGTAAATTTTAAACAGGATACACCCTGACTCTATCCCATTGGGTGGTTGTTTCAGTTCAAGATTAATCAGCACATGACACTGCTCTGGAAGCAGTCATACTTTTTAGTTGTTCATCAGAAACGAGGAGCTTTTTCTGATTCAGTAGATTTAGACAAGGGAAAGCTAAGATGGTGGCACACCCCGGCCTCAGAACCACATATATCAGGTGCCGGCGGCAAAGCTTACCGAGTCCTGAAGCTATGATCTCCAATTGGTATGTACGGCAACGTCGGTCGATCTTAACCTGTATGTCATATCAATCTTATCAGCCGTGATAGGACGAGTATTATAATAATCGACCTTTTCCCGATGTTCATTGATGATTGAGAGCATGCAAATAACCAGATCATTTATTTTTCGACGAGTGAACCCGCTATGACCAAAAGGAGTCGAAGTAGTTTCTTATGGACATAATTGTGTGCTTCGAAGAAGGTTGTAATTGGGGCCGCGGACTTCGATAATCAAGGTTACAGCCAATCAGGGCCAAATAACTGAATGTGACCGACGTGTCCAGGCCTCCCCAAGACACGACGAATAACTTTCGAAAGTGGCTCTCCGCTCGTTTTTGTCCGCTCCTTCTTGAGTTATCTGACTTCAATGCACTCAGTCATCTCGAGAATCAACAATGTTTCGGCCCTGCTCTCTTCGGTGACGATGTGCTTATTGGCATCTATTGCTCTTTCGTCCTTTCTCTTCACAGCGGATCCCAAGGGCGAGGTTCACTTGACCTCAATCAAGGTGTGAGTCATTTGAGCGGATGACTTTGAGCTCTGAATCACAGCTCATTGTGGTCTGCCCATGTAGATTCCCTACGAGTCAGCGGCGAACGACCAAGAAACAGGAAATGACATTCGTTAACTTTAACATAACTGCAGGTCTGGTAGATTCCAAACTATATTCGTCCATTTTGTTTATTGCATACGCGTCTTTCGCGCGATCTACAGACCTCACGCCTCTTTTCCATTGGAACACCAAGCAACTCTTCCTGTACCTCGAGGCCGAATACACCAACGCCAAAGGAGTGAGTTACATCTTTGTATCCCAGGATACTTTGTAGCTATCTTCTATCGCTTCGGTATTTCAATCCGAAGTACATAGTCCTGTTTATCGTGGCAGTCATTGATAATTTCTCATCCAGGTACAAAACGAAGTTGTAATATGGGATCGCATCGTGCGACGTAAAGAAGATGCGGTGATAAATGTTGTCGGGAAGAATAAATATATGCTCCGCGATCTCGAGTCGACGTTCAAGTGAGTCAGTCTTGTTCAAAAAGGATTCTTCTCCGAACGCCCTACTATCTACACTTACCCGGCCATTCAATACATATTAATGAACTCTACCTTAGGAACGCTTCTGCAGCCCATTACGCGCTGAAGTACAATGTCATGCCTTATGTCGGTTTGTTGACGTACGGTGAAGCAGGGAGAACCGTAGATCCAGTGGTGTTTCCTCCGTCACAAAGTCGTGTGTCATGATCTTTGTACGTCTGGTCTAGGTACTGCAAACGATAAGCGTGTATTTGTCTACCCTTCCTACGCTCGAATTGCCTGTACATTCACTATCATGGGTTCACGCCATCTTGCAAGATTGCGAAGTTTGCATGGGTTATTCTTCAGTACAATGTTTGCAGTTTGTGTCCGACCCGGAGTCCAGCAAAGGAATGGCGAGCCCAGCTTTCCTGGTCCGGCCCGTCACGGCAAGTGTAGGCAAAATGGAGGATTTGGAAACTTGATTACAAGTGACAGGATTGTGGAAGGACAACACCTTGCAGCCCGCTTATGGACTTATCTTGTGACACCCCGACAGGTTGGCACAGGCTATCTAGCTGTTCAAATGGAGAAAGTGGGGAAGAACTTTCATTGAGAGGTTCCTTGAGGCTTGACTTATAGACCGTAATTGAGTCGGCATTCTACCGACATTCACACCAGCGACCTGATCGACTGGGGCTGTCGCCAGAATAAGGATGATCTCATTGATTAGATGGCATCAAGCAGAGGTCTTCTGACAGGGGAACGTGGATGCAATTCTTTCAAAGTCATACTTAGCTTGGCATGGCCTATTGACCTGGAGCGCTTCTTTGTAATAAAATCAGGGCCTAATCTGAACTCTCTGCCCACCCAGTCTCTGGTCCTATGTCCAACGTCCACTCCAGTTCCTTCATGCCTGGCTCAAGCCACCCATCGATCGATTTCACACCAGTGCAGCAGTCCAACTATCTGTGCCGCCCCGCATCCTCGGCCAGTGGACTCCACAAAGTTAGTTATGACACTAATAGTCTTTCTGTTTCCCTTGACCTTTTTTTTGATCAGTCACCCATGAAGGAGGAACCGGAGCCGCTTTCGGCCTATGCGCGCTGGAAACTCGAAGAAGACGAAAGATTCTACGCGACTTTCCCCGCAGCAAGATGCGCTGCCCAGCAATATAGTACCGTCTCAAGCGCATATTTGGTGGGCACAGGGCATTATTACGATGAAGAAGGCCGCATTGCAAGGCCCAATGAACTAACGTACAAAGATGATCACTCATACGCATTCACGATTTATGAGAATGCCCCGAGTCCCGAACCACACCGGGCTGAGCACCATTATGACATTGACTACAGTGATTCTGACCTAGCCCGGGCCCTTGCATCCACATCCCAGCATGGCACAGCAAGAAACAACGGCCCATCAACGAGCCAGTACAACGTAAGTGGCAAAAAATGCTCCCTTGGTCAGCAGCTCGAGTTACTAATATCCGCGTGACAGCCTACTCCACCTCCATGTCCACCTCGGTCACCTGTCGAAACCAACTCGGTCGTTCATTCACAGCAGCCTTTTTCCATCCCGGAACCCCCACTAATGGACTCGCTCCCGTCCCCTGATTCTCCCACTCACCCTGCGCCGTTGTACACCTACTCCAAACCTGACATGATCCCAAAAACTGAGTACCCGCTCAGATCTTTAGCCTATGCAGACGTTTCCCTCTATGATATGCCCGCGTACTCCAGCTCCTACAATTTCTATCCTACCACTCCTCAAGATGGTTGGCCTGTGTGTACGCCTTTCCCTCGTAGTATCCGTCTCAGCCCACTCCCCTCTTCAAGGAGACCGATGTCAAAGAAGCCACCCCTCGCATGCCTTTTCTGTCGAGGCAGAAAGATCGCTTGTGGCCCGCCGGATCCCGGTAGTTCTAATCGAAGCTGCAAGTGAGTTCTTCCTCTTTCTTCCTATCTGCGCGGCCTTTCCTGCGAGCACGATTGCGCACTTGAGGCAAGTGGCACGAGGTACTTTGATGACAGGAGTGTCACCTGCCTCACATATCAGTTCGTCATGATATCTGATGTCCTTGTGTCAGCCAATGTCAGAGGCGGTCAATGAAATGCGAATATCCCGCCGAGAGCCGGCGTGGAATTCGTAAGAAGAAAGCCATTCCACATCTAAATGTGGGCCCAAAGGTCAGGGTGGGAAGGAGATCGCGAGTATTGCAATAGCCATTTTGCGTCATGTGGTTGGCGCCAGTTCCATCACAAATTATCATTGATATACTTGATGTCCACGTAGATCTAGATGTTAACTATAGGCTTTTTGGTTTCAAGGATTCCATCCCTGTTATCATATGTACTTCATTGTATACTTGACATGTAAACAGATATCTTGGAACTTATGTACGATAAGCATCACAGTTATCCGGAGATAACATAGTTACCCAATTTTTGGAACCTCATGAGGACTATAACGAAACAATGATTCCGGGTTATATACAAGCGAGTTCGTTAGATACAGTATTAGATATTGCAACAACGACATCCAAAGAGAGAGAGATATCGAGCAGGGTGATACCGAGATTACGGGAATATGACCTATTATACTGGAATCATACAAGAGGCTCAAGTACGGCGAGCAACTTTTTGAAGGCGACTGGAACGACGAGCCGGAGTCTTAGCAGCTCCCTCGCTTTCTGCGCCCGTCGTCGCTAGCTGAGCAGACGATTTGTTGTGAGAGGAAGCAGAGGTCGGTCTACCCCTGCCGCGACCTTTCCTACCTGCTGCAGGTGTCGATTTTATGTTTGGCTCCTCGTTCGAATTCGAAACCTTGTTATCAACAGCGGTTGAGGGGGTAGTACCGTCGATCACGTCATCAGGTTCCTCTTTCGGAGGCGTCAGCTCCGAGTGCACACGTTTATTGATACCCTTGGAGTTTATGTTTGCCTGTTTCTCCCGAAGATCCTGAGCGGCAGCGTTGGCAATCATTTCGACTGGAGGATCGGACAGAGTGCCATTCTCCATGGCTTGTAGAACCGCGAGACTCCCTCGTTGAAGAGGCGCACCTCGAGTAGGTCGAGGTGTCGAACCATTGGTTACTAAGCCATGAGTAAAGGTACCGGGTATAGCAGGAGCGGATGAGGCGTGTTCAATGTGCATGTTTTGGAAATCGTCATTGACAGAACCACGAAACGAACCTTCGTTTACGGGGCCAGCAGAGACCATGAGGTAGTCGCTGGTACGAATGTTTGTAGCGTAGTTTCGTGCGGGACCATAGACGGGTACGTGCGACTTGAGCCATGGATGTTGCAGAGCATAAGCGAGAGTCATTCGCTGACGAGGATCTGTCTCCAAGAGACATTGGACGAAGTCAATCGCTGAAAGGAAGCAGTGAATACGATATTCCAACATGAAGAATTCCAGCCATACCTTGCGCGCTGACTTCTTTGGACATAAGAACACTCCAGTCAATGGTGCGTTCCAGTATACGAGTTCGAACATCCTGCTGTTCTTCCTCGACGAAGGGACTACTATTCGTAAGCCTGCATAACAGAGGTCAATACAGCACCAATGGACTTGATCGCACTTGCATTGAGAATACAATGACCCCCACACTCCAACTATCGACAAGATTATCGTACCCTTCGTTGTTGGATTGCGCTACAACTTCAGGTGCCAGATAGCTTGGAGTACCGCACATAGTCTAGATAATAGTATACTTACTATTTCAAAGAAGACAACATCAAACTAACCTTTAACATAGTCAAACTGTCGACGAACTTGGCAAGACCAAAGTCAGCAACTTTGACTCTGGGTGGATTATCTTTGGTGAGAAGAACATTCTGAAAAATGATGAGTTTGGGTCGCAGGTAAAATAAACATGCGTATACCTCTGGCTTGAGGTCACGATGTGTGACGTTCTTGGAATGAATATACTTCAATGGTCATATGAGAGGCAATTCAAGAAGCGTCAAATAATATCGTACAGCAAGAGCATCGCAGAGTTGGTACGTGATGTGTTGGCTAGTAGCTTCACCTTAATTGATAGTCAGAACTTCGTATACATGAAAGAATGCTGTAAACTCAACCAAGACCGCCTTTCTGGAGGATATAATCGAGAAGATCGCCGCCTTCTATAAGTTCCAGCACCAGATCTGATTTAATTACGGACAATAAAATTCGAGGTGCTCATTGCCTAAGTTCGGGACTTACTAATATCGTGCGAGTCCTGTTGAAAAAATACCTCCTTCAGCTCACAGATATTGGGGTGTTCAAGGCTTTCCAGAATTTTGATTTCTTGTTTTATCCGATCGAGGTTTTTCTGTTCGCCAGGCGAACGAACACTCCTAGAGTCCTGAATCATCTTGACAGCAACATATTCACCAGTCCCGCGACAAACAGCTTTCATGACAACGGCAAATGACCCCCTCCCGAGTTCTCCAACGAGGTCATAAAAGGCGTAAAGGCCGTCAGTAGGGGGACCGCTCGCGGTGTGGCGGTAGATAAAACCTATGCAAGGGCTTTCCACAAACTTCTACCGGAGATAAAACCAGCGCTCACGATAATCTTGGAGACTTCCAGGTTGGGGAACACATGTACCAAACGCAATCTCATTTCCTTCGCGAAGAACACGCGTTTGACCACGTCCGATCTTACTACCATTTATCTGACAAAACCATGGTGTGAGAGAGTGTGCGAGACATACGGGACAACTTACAAACGTGCCGTTACTTGAATTGTCCTGAACAACAACATTTGGAATATCATAAGAGCCATCCCAGGTGATAACACAATGCTGATTGCCTATGTCCGATCAATGATAAACCAGGTCGACTGGGAAGAACACGAATTATGTACTTACTAACTTTGGCCCCGGGCAAGACACAGTCATTAGTTTCTTTATTGCGACCAACTCTATAGCGGGGGTTCACCTTCCAGAAATCAATTCTGGTAAGGTTACCATTACAAGGCTGAAGGTATCCCCAAAGATGGCCATTCAGGTCGATATCTGTTTGTTGCGAGGCCTG
This sequence comes from Termitomyces sp. T32_za158, assembly GCA_018857265.1. NCBI lineage: Eukaryota > Fungi > Basidiomycota > Agaricomycetes > Agaricales > Lyophyllaceae > Termitomyces > Termitomyces sp. T32_za158. The sequence continues at coordinate 79,153 of JABAJZ010013609.1, read as the reverse complement.
CTGAGTAGACTGCGTCTGCTGTTGTGTCTCTTGGGTCTCCTCAATGTCCTCCATGAAACTATCGCTTGGGATGTCCATTTATGAGAGAAAGCACGAGTTATTTGATGGAGGGGCGTAGAACAATTGTCACTTCAACAAGGTAATCTGCCTTTATACGAGATGACTTTTTAAGCCCCGATGACCACGATGATAGCTTTGACCCTCAATGGTCACGACGTGTCAAAGCTGAAAGGAACTGAGCCAAATGTTGTTACAATTGGATAGGGAACTTGACAGAAAGGACCCTAACCTAAGTTTTCTCAGCAGACGAGAGTCTGTGATTCTGATATGTACAGACAATTTGGCCTCGATTTGCACTGGTATGAACAAGAAAATGTCGCGCTAAACTAAACCCAAGAAGTTAACGTTGGGTGACCCAGGCACGTGCACGCGTGGTCCTATCCCATTCCAATTCCAGTGCTTTGTTTCAAGTGCTTTGTTTCAAGTCAAACACTTATTCCTACGACATCTACTATTAATTAAAAGTCATTCTGAAATCATACCACAATGCAATAACCATGGTAGACCTCAAGAACTTGAAGTCGAAAACTTCATCCTTCAGAAACCACATTGAATTAAGAAACAACTATGTACTTGTAAGCTTTCTGGTGGAAGCCTTTTGTGAAAGGTATGTGGGTGCTCTTAACTTGATGATTGTTAAGCTTCATTTGGGAAACTTCATGCACCCATCGAGATAATCTGTTGTCTTAGACTTTGAATGAGATTAGGGTCAGTCCTGCAACAACCTCCTAATACGAATCCACCCCATATGCCCGGCTGCTCTGTCTGAGTCACATGAAGGACATTCTTGAGACTCACTGCCCACGAGTGTTTAACGTCTCTTGATGCAACCAACCAGGAACGAGTCAGGATATCATAGGTATCACCAGCGTCAGGATAAAGAATCAACCATGGGCGCGAGGAGCTCGAAATGTCAAGGGATTTCAAGGCATGAGAATATTCATGAACCAGGCTTGGAATAAATTCTGGCGCGGTGCAATTGATTCCAATGCCAACTGGCCTCGGAAGTTCTTTGTCATTGCCTGACACCATTTGTGCAAGAAATGTGGTATGGACAATGTCCTGAATAGTCTTGCACTGACCCTCATTGTTTCTTTGAGGTAACTTTCCACCTGGAAGCACAAAAGATATCCACCAAGGTTTCTGCACGAAATCAACTCCCTCGCCAACAAGTATACTCTTTAGATCATGCATGGCTTTTCGAATGGCGAACGCCTCTCGTACGAGTGGGACCGTCTCAAATGCAATGATGTCGATCATTCCCCAGATCTCCAAATCCCGAGCAAAGACAAGTAGACGTTCAAGATGGAATCGGGCTAAAGCTTCAATGGATTTCTCTTCGCTTTCGGTGTCATGCATTGGAAATGAGTTGTATATGTCGTCTCTTTCTGAGTATTCCATAGGGCCATAAGGCGGGGGGTAATAACCAGCAAACTCCTGAGGTGGCGAAAGAGTTGCACCAAACGGGCCAAGTGACAATGCAACTTTGACAATTTCACTAGAATTTTCGCAGATGAACAATTCTCGTGCATCGTTGGCCAGGCGGACACTTTTTCTCATCGTGTCCGCGGCCACAGTTTCGGAATACCCTGCTTTCCAGAACGTGCTAGCAGCAGCCTGATAACTAGATGGTCATTATGATCGACGACCTACAGAGCACCATCATAAGCACAAACGTGGAGGTCATTATAATCCGAGCCCCAGCTTTCAGGAAAGCCAAATGGACCTCAACAATCACGTTCGGTTTGTCCAATATCAACTGGGTAGACCAAAGAGGCGTATTCACATTCTGTGTGAGCGTCTCAAGCGTTGTTCCCTACTACACAGTCAGATCGATGGTCATTCGGGATTGAAGCGACTTGCGAGCCCTCCATCCAAAACAACAGGCGACGTTGGATAAAGGTTCATCGACATCGTGCATGAGGCGGGCAAGTGTGAGGAGGTTTGCGCTCGTGGTTTATTCGGGCCAAAGATTAGATCATCAAATCCTATAGCTATCACCATATCACATCTTATCTCTTCAGGCTCCAATTACTTCACGTCCCTTTGTTCCCATTGTCCTCAGCACATTTATATATCTGCGGGCGCGGTGGCGATTACTTCATCGTCTCACACCGCGCTCGCAGACCCAACTGTTTCACAATACGTCACGCGTCGTCGTTTCGATCCTCACCCACCATCCCTATCCATATTATTCCATTCTACTCTATTTCTTTACAAACACACTCGTACCCGTAACTACTTAGTCCCTCGTGTTAGCTTGAGTTTCGGCCCCCTCCTCTCTCGAGAGGAGGACCCGGCGCTCGAGAACTCTCAGGACTCAAGAAATATCTTTTCTCTCCCCCAACGCACGGCACGTCTCACTAAGCAATTTTCCTAAACCAACACTCTCAAATCTTCTATTATCTCAACACCTCGCTCGCCCGCGCATGACAGATCCGAATTAATGGAGAATATAGAAGAATGTAAGTAGTCGCGAGATGTCACGCGGCTTCACATCAACTTCTGGTCACGACAATATGTACCTATACTGACTTTTTATACATAACCTTGCTCCAATTCTTGAAATAACTGATATTGACTGTTTTATTATGGGAGAAACAAAGATCTGGTACCCTCTCGAGTGTAATCCTGAGGTGAACACGCATCCGCGATTCCACGCAACCTCACGGTCAACTAACTCCATAGGTATTCAACGGTGTAAGTTTCGCCCGAAAAAGTTGCCATTACAGGAGGTAAAGCTTGGGGAGCTTTGTAGTGGGCTGATAAAGCTGGACTGGAAACCCCTGACCAATTCTGCGACCTCTACGGGCTTGATGCAGAGGTTTGCTTACCTCTTCTCAGACGATGGCTCAATGGTGACCGGGGCCACGGCGACCTTTATTTAATCAGATGTTAGCATCGGTTCCACGCCCAGTAAAAGCTGTTATCTTTGTCTTTCCCTACTCCGAGGCCCAAGAGAGACGCGCTGCTGAAGATGCATGCATCGCAAGACAAGGCGGCCCCAAAATTGATGAAAACGTATTTTGGATGAAACAAACGGTATGGAGTCTCTAGGGCATACTTGTCTTTTAGCATAGCTCACAGCTGTAGATACACAATGCGTGTGGCGCCATGGCTATGATGCATAGTTTCGCTAACGTTTGTGCCCTTCCTAATGACTAACATCATCCGGTTTCTTGACTTATTGACTCTAGTGTGAAGTCAGTTTCAGACAAGGCTCACCTCTCCAACAATTTTTCCATAGATGCCGCGGTGAGAATGTAGCAGCACGTTCTCGAATCTTTGAGGATATGCCGGAATTCGCTGAAATACATACCTCTGCGGCCGATGCTGGTCAAAGTATTCTACCTTCTATCGATTTCCATCCAGATCAGGGGTATTGTGCTTTCGTCTCAGTTCCTGGCAAGGGTGTTATAGGTCGTAGAATCATCGAACTCGATGGAGGGCGAGCGGGGCCGGTGGACCATGGAGAGTGTCTTGATTTGTTGAATGATGTTGCTCGGATCGTCAAGGAAAAGTTTATGGAGAAGAATCCAAGTCTCTTTTATAGTATGTTATACCTTGGCCAGCCCCTATAATTCGAAGGGTCGCACTGATATTAACAACCACTTTGGAAAACCTGTTTGACAGTGAGATTTGTTTCAAATGTCTATTTGAACGGACACGTGCAACGACTGAACCTTGCGGATGTATCTGATGCACAGAAAAAAGGACTACATCACAGATTAATGTAATATTCGACAGACTGTCCATGTTCTCTAATCTGTGTATTGGGAATAGCTAAATCTTATGGGAAGACGTTTGGGTTGCTTCTCTTGCTTGAACTGTCTTGGAAGCAGAGCCAGACCAACAAAGTAAAATACAGTAATGAGCTTGAAGCAAAGACAATTGATCAGCGAAAATCTACAGGGGCACATAAAAATAGGTTACCACAATCCAGACATAGAAAAAAATGGTGGCGCCCTTAGATAGGCCCTCACGCCCAGTCGTTCGTTGCCATTCACTTGTAAATCCATCGTGGACTTGATACATTGCCATGGCGATAATAAGAAGTCCAAATACTGCATGGGCGTAGTTCTGCACTGGACGGCGTGAGGAATTACGCGGCTTGATCCAGTGTATAGCAGCGCCCAAGGCAACCTGTAAGATGTAGAGGACGAAAATGGCGACACCGAATCTCTAACGACACATCAACAAGATACCCAGAGATACACACACTTTCTCACCTTATGATTGTCATTGAGGTGCAGAGCACCTGACCTTGAAATAGCTAGTATCCCAAGGGCGATGCCTACAATAATCGCAGGTGCCGCTAAACACGGGATGTTCAAACAATTAGAACTCGACAGATGGGGGGCAACTTACAAAGCCAAAATTGAGCGATAGCATGACCAACAAACCACGTCGGAATAAATGTTCGGAGGTATCGGGCAAGGAGAGTGCCGCCTGGTAGAAGTAGAAGGAAAGCCACTGTAAGGAAGATGCCATGGGCAACAATCATGCGTTGATATGGAACGAGAGGAATGTCGTCTGTGGGGCTCGTTCCGTGTCCAGTCGAGGATGTTTGTGCTGGAGATGCAGTGCTGGGGCCAGATGTCTGTGACGTGGAACTCCCTTTCGTAAGGTCAAGAACTAAAACTTTGAATTCAATGTGTTGATGGAGAGTTGCGCCTTGGTCTGGGCCAGGAGTATCTGTGCCAAAAGCAATGATGACAGCTTGTTTCACGTCGCTGTTGGCCTAAAATTACTTAGCAGCGAAAGGATAACCTTTCCATGATAAAGCCCTACTGGTATCGTAAATCCAAAACTCTGTTTGTTACCCGATAACTGTCCGATATTAAATCTTTCAAAAGCATATTCAAAACCCATATCTCACAGAAGTCAAAGACTTGTCAATTGTTGCAATTCGAGGTGGACTTGGGTCGACAGTCGGCATAACCTCCCTGGGAGCTTTGCGTTGCGAGAGTACCACATCATTGCCGTTGGGCCACATGATGACCATTGGTGTCCCAGCCATATACCGTCCGAAACCCCTAAGCGATATGTTCTGGTTCGTTGTTTGACTCGAGCATATACTTGACTCACATCCCCATCCACCCCAAAGCTTGCTGTCCCTGACTCGATAGAACATCTGGATATTCCAAAGTGAGCTTTATTTCTGTGCTATTCAAGGCGTCTGTGCACACATTGTACTTCAGATCCGTTCACGGTTGCCGAAATACACATTGTCTGATACTGTATTTCAGCAGCAAAATTTTGAAGACTAGAGGGCTGATACGCACAGTCATACATTGTTGGTCAGTTACTTGTCGCCCCGCGATAAGCTGTCAGTGAAATGCAGATGTTCAACGAGCTCTTATGCATATGCGCTCAGATGATACCAACACTGACAGCAGTCCCAACAACCAGGAGGACAGAAAGCAACGGCGACGAAAAAGCATACACCATCGTTAAGAATGGAGAATGGAGGGGAACAGGAAAGAAGGTGCAGACTTCGAACCAAGTTTCAAGACCTTTAAAAGGTTATACATTAACTCGATCAAAATGAGGTCTCCGAGTCAACGTCATCATCGATTTCGGAAGGTAAATCAAAGAGAAAGAATGGACGAGTACAAGGCACTGGCTTTGCTGTCGCGGGACGGGAGTTGTGCAAGACCCAGGTAATTTCTTGTTGAGTTCAATTCCAAAGTCAAAGGTTTTTTTAAACGCCGGAAATGCATACTGTATCCTGATACGTGCTCTTATTGAGCAATTGTCAAGACAAGGCGAAAGTCACGAGTGAAATGAGGCGTTGATGTGATCAGCTTTTAATATCAATGGCTGTACAAGTACTAATTACAAGTTGGTGGCGCGGTGATTCGTGCTGATCTTGTCCTCCGAGATCTGAACAGGGTATTGAAAGATAATTCCACATTATAACCTTAACGATTCAGTACAAACAGCGTTAAGGCCTAAGGTATGTAGAATAATTGAGAGAGCAGTATGCTATCCATCCTGAGACCATCTTCCACCACCCCTCTTCATCCCCCAACCTCGTCCATCCCCAACAGTCGCGGTAGAACTCTCTAGTCGCTCCAGGAGCGAAAAAGAAGGTGTCGAAACCGGCTGTGGCCTTCGAGAGGGAGGATACCCAGCATTCCGGCCACCCATCCTCGCGGCGCCTCTGATCGATAGCTCTCCATTGTGAGCCTGCGAAGGTTCAGGAGTATCATCACTATGGGTATTCTGCGCAGTAGTCCTAGGAGCTGTAGTTGACGCCAAACTCGTGCGAGGGTCCGTATTTTTTGAGAATCTCGTTCCCATACGGCTTAGTAAGGATGGGCCGGAATCTGATTCACTGCTGTCTTCAGCACTGCCTTTTTGACGCTTAAACGGTCGGTTAGGCAAGTCCGGTGTTAGTGTGCGCTTGTCAAATGTTTGTGTTGAAGTCTGAGGGTTCAGAGTTTCTACCGCAGTTGGTCGGTGATCTTTGAATCGAGTACTTGATGTAATGTGCATTCGTCTTGCAGGATATGATAAAGGACGTTCCAGGAGAGACACAGATTGACCTTTGCTGTTAATTGCAGTCTGTGAGGTCGATGCTGAGGCTTGCTCTTGATCTTTTTCTGACGTGCTTGCTTGTGGAAGGAGTGACTGCCCAAATGGATGTTCGATGTATACGAAAGAGAAAAAGAAGGCCCACTGCGAACCCTGATTAGACTATGAATGTCTTGAGACTTTTCACTTGATATCTTGGTTTCCACGGCGGAAAGCACCGTCACTAGATTCGGACGGGGAGTCCAGGAGGCACTCTGCTTCCGCTGAAAACACATCAGAAATTGCAACAGGAACGGTAATGGGGGGGGGGAGGAGGAAGGCCGACGACATACTTGCTGACAGGCTTGTAGTAGTATCATGCAAGCCTTCACATGCCTCGAGGGTGATGCTTCATTTAAATGAAGCGCCTGTTCAAAAGTTTCAAGGAATGGTCAAGGATAAAAGGGCCATTGCTGACCTCCAGCAAGAAAGGACAGGAATCAACGATGACCCTGCTCAAAGCATCAAGTGAGGCTCCGTCATCATTCAAAGGATAGATAGAAGATGAAGATTGCTCAATAGCGGCAGCAAACGTTTCTGCGAGACGGCAGACGACCAACGGTTGATCATCTTGATGAAACTTCTGCAAGTTCACCTTGTTGGCGAACGAAGAACAATATTCCCGCAGAAGTATGATAGCAGGCGCTACACGCTTTTCGACAACCACAAAACCAGCAAGGTCGAGATATGGTTGGGCTGAGCGTAACAATGCGGCACCGTCCGCTCGACCTGCGTTTGAAAGCAACTCAGTCACTCTATTCAGCAGGACTTTAAGGACGTCGGATCCTCGCGATGAGATTGACGATGTCCTAAATGCCTTCAGTTTGAGGATAAGCTCTTCAACAATGATCTCCACGTCCTTATAGGCTAATTTGGGAATCACCTATTCCACCTGATGAATCAGAGATGAAAACATTCACAAGACGACATACCGCAAGTAGATTGTCAACAAGGGTTTCCTCCGCTTCACTCCCAGGCAGCGCATACCGCTCCACAATCACTTTCCTGGCGTCTTCCGTCAAAAACTTGATAACAACCTGACGCAGTCTATCCCGGATTTCCTTCTCCTCATCATCCATGCTGTCATCTAATGGACCCATTTGGTCAAAGAAGACACCGAGGGTAATTCTGGCATCCATTTCAAGATGCTCCAGGAGCGCCCTCTTCACAATTTCAATTTCGTCACGTTCATCTGTGTCTGGTATATGAAATGCAGAGATAGACTTATGATTTGTAGACACACCGCTTTGGAGGAGTTGTAGTAGGACATCTGCATTCCGGCTCAAAAGTCTGTTATTCGCCTTGGAGAGTTCGGTGACAGCTGTATATCCTTCTATTCGGACCTGCACCAAGCGTAAGTCAAAATATAGCGGGTAGAAAACGTCATACTGCAGCCGTTTGATCTTCACACAAGTCATAAACAGCATTGATCGCCTCTTCCTCTAACTCTGGAAAATCAGTGAAGAAAGAGCCGATGTTCTGCGCAGCAAGGATTCTCAGGTTAGGATGCGGAGAATGGGTGAGGTCTATTAATCGTTTGAGGGTATTTCTCCGCTCGGGAACATTCAGTTAATGGTTTCAGTCCGAAAAATGGTCGCTCACTAGTGACCCTGTTTTATCCAGGTGCCGTTTGGCTTTCCTGAGTTGGTCTGCAAGTCCGACAAATCAGCTAAGTACAATGTATGAAATATCTTTATACCTGTGATATCGCGTTCTTGCTCGCCAGCAAGCCGGTTCATGGCTAGACAAATGAATTCGAACGATAACAGCAATTCTAACATTTCCACTCATCAGGAGAGGCACGTGACAATGAGTCAGCAACTTCACTCAATATTGCCTTCCTCTTGAATCAGAACAACTTTTCAAATGCCAAAAATTCAAGTACTCTCAAGTAACCTTGCAAGAATTTGGATGCACGGCCTCGCAATTTGGTGCTTTCCGACCCTACAGCAACCCGGGGAAGTCACGAGGATTGATTGATCACGTGGTAGACTCCGGTTTGTGCCAGCCAATAGGGAGACGTGAATCCTTGTCTCAGATACACCCATGTCGTTGACCCTCCAGGCTGCAGGTATGTCATATGGTCTTAAAAATCGTGTATGAGACTTGCTATATCGCCCTTGATTTACTTAGTGTCTAGCGTTGGGCGGAGGGTAGCTTTTAGACCAGTTTTGGGGTTGCAAGGTGAGTTGAGTACATTTTCTGCGTTATTACGTTCGACTGAGCTCGTCAACTACAGCCTATCGCTATCTGCACTCTTCCAAGCCCGCAAATCTCGCGGAACCCTCTACTCCGATCCCGAGCTCGACTACGTCCGCGACTGAACCAATAACCGCTCTTGCGCAGCGAGGCTCTAACCAATTCAGCCTTGAACACCCGCAGAACAGAGCTGGTGTGTCATCATCTAGATATCAAGGCAAAAATTTTGTTCAATTCTTTTGAATCGGCAGAATATGTTTTGTCAACATTGGACAAGATTACAAACTGGGCGAGGCAGGGTTCAATGTGGCCGATGACGTTCGGTTAGTCTTCCCTGCTGTTCCAGCTATTTAAGAAGCGGGGAATTGATCATTCCAGGTCTCGCCTGCTGTGCCGTGGAAATGATGCACATGGCCGCTGCTCGTTATGATCAAGATAGATTGGGTGTCGTGTTCCGTGCCAGCCCTCGCCAGAGTGATATCATGATTGTCGCTGGAACTCTAACCAACAAAATGGCACCTGCACTGAGAAAGGTGTACGATCAGATGCCCGAGCCTCGTGAGTGTGCTTCGGTTTTTACTTGCAAGAAGGTGATCGAGGTTTCTAGGTTGGGTCATATCCATGGGTTCTTGTGCAAATGGAGGGGGATACTACCATTATTCATACTCTGTTGTGAGGGGATGTGACAGTGCGTTGTCATTCCTTGCTGTCTGTGCTTGCATTGACAGGATGTACAGGAATTGTTCCGGTGGATATTTATGTTCCAGGCTGTCCTCCGACGGCAGAGGCGCTGCTATACGGCATGCTGCAGCTGCAGCGCAAGATGCGTCGAAGTCGGAAGGGTGTCCTTTGGTAAGGGAATGAGCTACGTCTGGCACGGCTGCTGACTGGCCAACAGGTACCGCAAGTAATGACCAGTATATAGTCTAGAATATACATAGACGGTATTCTAGGGTACATTTATATTGAGCTGAGTTGAGTTGAACCAGGCAAGCTGCACCAAATAGCGGAGAATTGTTGTTGGACAATGCTTGCACAACTTGACGAGAGCTTTTCATTACTCCGAACTGCTCTCGCCGTGTCCAACGTCTCGCTCGCTGTTTGGCTCGGCGACAAGCGTTGTCCTCGTCGCTGTTCTACTCGTATTTCCTAACTGACGCCTGCTCAAAGCGAGATGGCTGCGGCTCTCCATCCTTCGCGAAATGGCTCCAACACACTCTATCCTGGACGGGCTTTCATGTCAGAAGTCGGTGTCCAGGACACACGATACCCAGTCTCACAACGTGCAGATACCCCGCCCTTCTCGACAATAGAGAGGTCCGGCCGGGACAACTCTTCCAACGGCAACGATGCCCCCCAACGAACAAGTAAACAACGTAGTCGCCCCCGTGATGCAGTTACTTCAACATGGGGGACCGAAAATCGGACCAACCAAGAAAGCGCACATTTGTTCATAGAACCGCAATCAAGGGCATCTGCGGCTTCTGCAGATATACAGTCGTTGGTTTCTCAATCGCAGTCCCCCTCCCAGGAGCCCTCACGCAATACTCTCTCCTACGCCTTGCCCTCTGGCTCCCGTCGGGTTGTGGAGCGCTATAGTCTGGATGATAACTCGCAACTTGCACCATCAGGCGCCTCTGGACTGATATCGACCAACAACGATGCCCGAAACGCTGTTACCTCGAGTCCAGTCAGTCGTCCGGCGCCCCTTCCAGCTGGTGCTCAGCGTTCGATCTCGCCATCACCTGGCATCGGCGCTAACGGAAGAAATTCCAACAATGACTATCCCATCATGCCTTTATCCGCGTCCCCGTCTTACAATCCGCCGGTAGCACCTAAACACCGTGCGTATGCACAACAACCCACATACATAACACCTCCGACGACTTTCACCCCTATACAAGCTGGATACTCACCAAAACCGCCTCAGCGACAAGAGGAAGTTTGTATAGAGTGTGCGATGCGGGACGAGGATATGGCAGATGTAGATGTCACCTCGCCTGGTGTATGGGAACGTGAGAGTGATGCTGAATATGAGGAACTAAAGAAACGTGAAGAAGAGGATGCCGCTAACGGGCTTGTTACCATCGACGATCCCAATCGGCCGAGGGCGAGAGGAGGTCGTCTAACGGAACAAAATCTCAAACTTTGGCTAAGCGTTGTACGTATACATCAACTAGCTATACCTTCTTCCCACTAAAACCGTTACCAGAATCCTCGTGAACCTACTTCGCGCCAACAAACTCTCCGAGCCTACATCAAGTCTCAGAAGACGCTTCTCGAAGCAGAGGCTTTAGCTCGCGCCCGTGCCATGCAAGAGGCGAAACAGCTCGAAAGCAGGATGCGTGACACCTATTCCCAACTTCGCCGATCCGCCTATGATCTTGGCAACGCAACTGCTCCTGCAGATGATATGGGTGGGCTACGAATTAAGCCTCCAATCTCGCCCACCACCCCAATCCACGATGTCCATGCTCGATCGCATTCTCGTGAAATTACATTGCTCGAAAACGGTATGATTGTGGAACATGTCAATGTGCGCAAAGAGGAACGTGAGGCACGAGAGCGGAAACGAAAAGAAGAGCGTCGGGCGAGAAAATCATCCCGTGGGTCTATGATGGACGTCGGGTCGATAATCTCGGCCAATAGTATGGCACATACGGATGGTGGCCTAGGCTTACGCCCTAGTTCCCCGTTCTATAATTCTACGCGTCCCATCAGTATGCTCACTGCCCCAGTCGACCGGCGCACGGATATACCGCGGACGTATTCTCAAGCATCTCTCTCAGATGTACATAGCATGACATCCGCTTCACCTCGACGGACGAGATTCTTTGGCTTCAAAAATATCGGTGCGGGTTGGAGAAGTCAGGAGAGTCTAGCGCCATCGGGCCTCCAGTCTGGTAGTATGGTTGACATGCAGTACGTGTCCTTTCTGCTCGTAATCTCAGAAACTTACTTGCCCCGTTTGTTCTTAGTCTCGCTCTTGACCGAGAAGCGCATCAGCTTGGAACCTCATTTGCTGATCTTTCTGCACGCCAAAGCCAAATATGGCCACCTACGCCCAAGCAGCCAGAACGAAACGAAACTACAATTGATGGGAGCTCGAAGAAGAAGAGAAAGGGGTTATCTAAGATTTTGGGTCTCGTCACAGGAAAACGACTGAATGCGGCACGAGGAGAGGTTTCTCAGTCTTCTGACAAGCACGAGGACGACTCGCCCCTGGCGCCACCACCTCCCTTGTCGTACCTTGTCAATCGCGGACCTAATGAGCTGCGAGTTGCCAACAATCGCCATGGCTCGAGCCCTTCTCTTCCATCCCTTATTCATACTAGAGTGTTCGGAAATGGGCTTGCTTCCCCTATCTTATCTCCCTCTACTGGTCCGTCCAGTCTCTTTTCATCACACGCCTCCTCATCGCGCATATCTGGTCCTGATGCAGAGGTCATCGAGGCATTGAACAATGCCCAGGAAGAAAATGTCACGCCTAAGACCGTACATCCAGTCACATCAGAACCTGATATACGCCAACGCTTATCTCGTGCTGATTCCCCAGTACCACCCCTACCTGATGCCAAGAGGCTTGCGCCACTGATAGGGAGAGACAAATCACTACCACCTCTTCCTCCAGAAGCGTCTCCGTCCTTGAGTATTAACGCAGGGGATCTCCGGCCTCTTACTGTCTTCACATATGACCCTCGTCACCTTCCTCTCGGCTCAAATTCTCCTGTCGATTTTGTCCCTCCAAACGCTCCTTTCCGAAACATTGATGCTCGCCGTCAATCTTTTGGCGGAGTATCCTCCCGTCCCACTATTGCCATTAATACCATGCCCATTAACGGTCGAAAGTCAGGCAGCCCCGTCGCGTCTCACTATGATGACTTTGGTCATTCGCGGCGCTCGCTTGGTCCAGATTCTATACCTACCCACCAGCCCGCAAAGCGGAAGAGCAAGTTTGGGTTTGCGTCTTTACTGGGCAAGAAGAGCACCGCTTCCAAAGAGGAGAGCGCGGACAACTTACCTCTCCAGTTCCCATTGATGCAGAGATCCGGTTCAGATGTTCAGGAAGATGCCATGTTCAATGGTTACGTCATGTCAACATCTAGGTATAGTGCCCCTAGTCCTTGTGTCCCACCCTCAAGGCTATCCATAACGTCGCGTAAAGCGTTGGAGGAGCGTGTCGCCCAAGACCCCAATTTTGTGGCCTACCGTTATCCATCAAATGACCATCGACTCGATCTCCGATGATAATAGCACCGATCATATCTTAATGCTCGTGATCTTTTGCATAAAACCATTCTTCAGTACACTTGGGACATGGACGGCATTCTGCACCCTGCACGCAATTTTTTTGGATCCCATTCTTTTTTTTTCATGCACGCATATGCACATAATCAAGACACAACAGCTTCGTCCTCTTTGCTGAGCTTTTTTACCATGGACCAGCGCTTCTGGTCGACCTCGCTTTCGCCTGTTTTATATTCCCCCTTAATTGTTGTTAGCCCCATCGGACTTGTATCATCCTTTCGCTGGCAGTCTAGTAACCAAGTCTGGCCACCTCTTCTTTGTTGACATATAGTATCTATATGTACAGTATTATATCGAGTATCTCCGAATGACGCACATGCTGCCTGGACACCCTCGTCAAACTGATTAGAGTTACTTGGAAGCCATACTTATGAACTTGGGGTCATTTTGCAAAGACTGGCTCGTAACTGAGTGTAGTTCTCATTGGAGAAGGAGATAAGTGGGCATGATCTTTACCTCTCTCTTCATTCAAGGAACCATGTAAGTTGACAGAACACAATAAAGCAGGTTGCTCCCAAGCTGCCACTTGTGAATGCATGGTGTTCTTCTCAATTAAAAAAAGGTGTGATTGAGTTGAGTTGTCAGTTGACAGGTAAATTCATGATACTGAGGAACCGAACATGTGTAGTAGAAGTCATATGACCTATTTTTAATAGATTTTTCTCAGGATTTCTCTTCTAAAATGAACTAGTAACAGTTAGGAACGCGAATGCTCCAGACGGAAAGGTACTTGAAGATTGCTTGATGTGAGATATTATTGAAAAGACAGACGGAGAATGCACATGACTCTCTGGTGCCCTGGTGCCTCAAATTCCGAAATTCTGGCCTTCTGGCTCCTTCGAGAAGGGAAAGTCGATCCGAATGCGCCTGGTACACTTTTATGTCAGTCGCGACCCGGGGACGGAGAATGAATGAATGAGTTCTATTTAACGCCGGCAAGCCACAATACAGGGCTAAGGGGCGGGGGTAAGGTAATTTTACTCTACTCCGGAATGATTATTGGTAGCGATTGATATTGTTGTGCGTGTAATGTAGCTTTGGGTATTAGAATTGTCCTCGCAGAGTTTTTTAAGGCGTGTATGGTGCCCGGGGACGGAGAGTTTATCATGATCAGTGGCCTAGGTTCTCGGAAGAACGATGATAGAAGATGATGGACGAGCACGGTGTGAGAATGGAAAGATGCAGGTTTGACTGCATAGTACATCTGCCAAGGTATCAACCTGTCCAACCCTTTCGAGAACATCAACAATGCGGCCCGCAGTTCTTGTCGGGGTTGTAGCAATGTAGGCTTTTCCATCAAATTTTCTGAATTCTATCTCACCTTTGTTCAGTCTCTTTCCAAGTCGAAGCACTTCTGGAACGTTGTTGTTTAGTTTCATTGGAGTCAGAGTGCTCTAGACTTAGCTTTCTATCGTAAGCTGTTAGCTAACCATTATTGATTTCCAGTGGGACATATGCCGTGCCATCCGGTTCAAGGGTTCAAAGTTCTAACGTTAACGTTCGACGTTGGACGTTCATTAATCATTGGGTGCTGAGCGCTGAACACTTGGTAGCATAAACTCCGTGACAAGTCCAACAGGCCGAGACGTAAGGATCTCAAGGCAAGATAATATTCATGTGGGGTTCCGTTTCTAGTTTATCCATGTACATAGACTGCCACGAATGCGTTAATAATGTTAGACGAGAACGATGCGTCCCAAAGGTGATATCCTACTCAGAGTAATGATAGAGCGTCGGACTGCTTCAAGCGGTCAAGAAGGTCCTTATCGAGGGGATCCCAGTTGACGAAAGGAGCGACTACTCCCTAAATCGCACAATTGCATGAAGGAATCCGGTGTTACGGGCATTATTGTGGGACCGCCAACTTTATTCAAGGGGCACTCGACGATGGAGAATCATGTAATTGAATGCATCAAAGAAGAATTGTTCAATACTTAGACATATTGAGATTGAGCGAGACGAAGTTCACATTTGCGGATTGACCGCGCATAACGCGGACGCGCCGGAAAAGAAGTCCGACCTTGACTTCTCCCATTACATTCTCCTACTAACTCGGAATTTTCCTTCTATTGCTCAATGGTAGGTTATTTATCATCCACATGCAATCTTTGGCTGAACTTCGTAGGCGCCTAGGGGTGTGTCAGCTGAAGAGAAACGCGTCAGACTGTTAGAGATATTTCATGAGACGGTAAGAAAAAGACAGGATTCGGATCGCGACTAGAAATGATCATTACATCCCCGAACATAGAAAGACTTCTACCAAGTAAGTAAACCAAGATAAAGCAGGCCGAATACTAATTTCCCTGAAGTTAAAGGAACTCGAGAAACTGGGGCCGAAGTTGAAGGGCATAGGTAACGCATATATCGTTCAACAGCGCATGGACAGATATATATTCCTGCAGTTTCTCAAAGCGTCAAGGAAGTACTTCAATCTTTGATAGACGATGGGCTCGTCCAAGCAGATAAAATTGGTTCATCGAACTGTGAGCGATGAAATGCTAGATATATGCGCAGTTCCTCATCAGAACCACAAGTCTACTGGAGTTTCCCATCCCAGCGGGGCGTGATGGTCAGTATTAGGCGCCAATGAAGTTACACATGCTCAAGCTTTCGAAAAGATCCAAGCCCGTCTGGCGAAGGCCAAAGAACTGCGGGAAAGCCAGAAAAAACAGCTTATCGAAATCAAGGAAAGCATCAGAATAGAACGTTCAACGAGAACAGAATCCGTAAAGGACCAAAATGCCATTGAAACACTTCGCTAACTTGTCATAAGGAATCACGTTCCAATGCTCTTGCGAGATTGGCCGAACTTCAAAAGCAAGTGGTCACTCTCGAAAAAGAACTAAATGCATACGGAGACTGCGATCCTGTGAAGATAGAGGAAAAGAAAAGAGCCGTGATCCTGGCGAAAGAAGCTACACTGCGTTGGACAGGTATGTCTGATTCGAATATCCGGACCACCAGTGTAATATCGCCACATCATGCCCCTCTGCATAGATAATTATGGCACGCTCTTGTCGTATTTCGTTCGGCAGAACGGCGTCGATCCGGCTGAGATTCGTAGGTTCTTGGAGATAGACGAGGATTACGAGGACATTTACTAAGTAGATATCATCCTAAGCATCGACCAGGTGTATCAGAGAGCAATAAATCTGGGGCAAGTATGTGAGATGACGAGCTTGCAACGCAGATCCAGACAGCTATGCCCAAGACAGAACCTCCACCATGGCACGACCAAGCACAAAAATCTTGCTCGATATCTTCATCATTTGGGCTGACTTTGCGGTCGCAAGAGCAGAAAGGTAGTCTCGACGATGGATAAGAAAACAGGAGACTATAGCACCATGTCCCTGATTACTAGCTTCCCTTCGCTTCTACTTGAGCAGAAAAATCATGCTGGAGCCCCCATTGATAACCTGAAAACATCAGAGATATGCTCTGGCGAACTGGAACTGGCGAATTCCCAAGATAACGTTTACAGATTATAGCGCGACCAGGTGCAGAACCACGTGGTCTGTGCCTGCGAGGGAGTGATGCGGTCCCAGGAGGGGAAAAATGTGATGCCATTCCTTAAAGACAGCAATGTGTTTGGCAACATCTGAACTGGAATCTCTGAAGATCCCTTTAAATTGCACTGGAAATTTCAGGAAGCTATTATCATGAAGGCTTGAACAATTATCTGGGGAACAGCATTTCCATAGAGATATTGGGGTCAACTCGCCACCTGACATTCTTTGGCTAAAGGAGACTAAGCTTCAAAGATGATAGGACGCCAGATGTAAATGATGTCTGATGTACTACATCACCTGTTATAAGTGATGACAAGCTGACTGATTTTTGATTAAACACACCACTTTGCACGAAGAACGTGTTAATAAAAGCTTGTACGAGTGCCTTTTCACACACCGAGACAGCGATTATGGACACGAGACAGGCCATTCCGACGTGAGTTCTGCTCACATGAATGAGCCGTCCGAAGAAGCGTGTTCACGAGGACTTGAGGAGCAACTGAGGAAAGGCACAAAAGCCACGTGTTTTGTGAGTCTCCAAGTATGCCTTGCGATATTTCAAATATTTGACGCTTTGACCTCCCCAGCCACGCAGCCGTACTCAGGCGGTGGATATGACGGGATAAACATGTGTGACGGCTGTGTTGCTAGCCTTTCCGAGATCAACTTTCGAGTGACAAGAGAAAGCTTGACGTTGATGCCCACTCGGCTGCAGCGGATCCTACATACGCATGGACATATCCTTTCATGATAATTGGCTATGCAGATGTGTGACGATTGATCTCCTACTGTCAAAGTACTCTCAGCAAACCCCCTCCTCTTGTGTGGGCGCCTTCGGTGGGTTTTCGGCCTGTCTGCGCGTGGTGCTATGCATCACAGGCTGTGATGACCGGTCAGGGCCGACAGAAGATGTGGAAAATTACCCCCGCGCGATTTGCATGACATTGTAGGTAGCCTTGCGTGACGTTACTTGTGAACCAGTCTTCCGGAAGGAGGCTGATGGTGAAGATAAGTTGAAAAGTCCAATTTTAACACGGCAGGATTAAAAAGGTCATCAAGTCTCAGCCGCACAGCAGCCCGACAGCCTAAACTTGAGGATTGATGACGAGAGGTTTATGAAAGGGCCGCATCACAGTGTTCTCTGGAACAAGGCTTGATGGAAGCGTTGAAGCGACGGAGGATTATCTCGCTGAGATGAATGGATATCGGTCAAGTGATGGTGTGACGAGCGTGACGCCGGGGTCTGTGGTTCAAGGTGGTTGGGTCGCACGATTTATTCCAGTCCGCTCGAAATTGTCCTGCCGACGTATCCATCATGTCGCTCAGCCCAGCCTCCCTGTCCAACGAATCTGAGAGCGTTTTAAAAAGAAGACGAACAAATAGTGACGCCGTCAACAGGTCAGTCGAACAGCCTCCCCCGGCTCTCCCGGCCCCAGCCCCGCATATTCCGAAAAGAGGTGCGCGGGCCTGTACGGCTTGCAGGAAGGGGAAGAACAGATGTGAGGGAGAGGTAAGACCAGCGTGCCGGGTTTTTCGTCCCGTTTTGCTCACTGTGGCCCGCCTCCCCCCGCCCCGGCCCGGTCTCAGGCTCCATGTCGACGTTGTGCGCACAACGGCATTCCGTGCATATACGAAAAACCGGAGAAAAAACCTCAGGTTCTCAATGGCCCGAGCATCGAGTATGAGTGTTTTAAATGTCTTCTTTTTGTATTGCGGTGCCTCATTGAAAATTCCAGACGCTTGTCTCGTCTCGAGGGACAGTATCTGGTGTGACAGGCTCTCAACACAAATCATAAGACATCTGACTTTTTTCAAGGTCATGCAAAGCCAGATGATTGGAATGCAGTCATCATTAGATAGAATACTTTCTGCGATCCAAGCTCAGCAAGTGATGAGCCAGCAGCAGATGTTCAACAACGGAGCGGGCCCTTCCCGTGAAGGTCCGGGTTTTATGCCTCCGCCCCGCAACGGCTTTAATATGGGTCCGTCACAGCCTCAGACTGACCCGCTGAAGTCTTTCCCACCTCTTCCTGGGTTCGCCCCACCTGTCAGTGAACCCGCATTCTAAGTGTCAAGATGATAATAAAGACATTCGAAACTTCTAGCCTCATAAGTACGCCACCTATGGGATTGTGCCAAGTACTGCGCCGTCCTCAGATGATGAATCAGAAGATACTCTACCTCGATCTACTCTGAACGCACCGATCGAGGCACTGCAAGGTCTAGCAAATGCTGCCGCTGAACTGGCAGCGGTACCCTCTGCTGAACCCCCGCGGTTCGTCTTCCTTCTTTTATCCTTTTTTCGACTAATATGGGATAAACAGAGTGAAGAAGCGTAAAAGGGCCGAGCCAATCCCGCGCAATGCCTTCCCTCATGTTGTGGAAAAGGTACACGTTACAATGATTCAGATTACATGAACGTTCGACACTGAATGTTTCTGTTCTTGCAGGGTTTGGTTAGTGAAGTGGAGGCCAGGGAGCTTTACAACATGTAATCGAAGGTTACTGCTGACCGTCGCAGGATCTGATGCTAATACTTGTACTACATAGCTTTTTTGCGGGATGTCATCTTTTTATACCGTTATTCGACCCGATGTACGATACGTATGAAAGCTTGATGGAACGGACTCCTTGGACCTTCGATGCAATACTGGCTGTAGCCGGCAAGATACGCAGTGGAAACGGACCTCTCAGCCAGACCTTTTATAAATGTCTAGAGGAGGCGCAAGGTATAGCGCGCTCTTCCCTCTTTGGACCGGTTGTGAGGAAGGAAGCCGTCCAAGGTTCGTCTATACATGCATCAAGTCAATGTGTCTGCGTCACATTTATCTCCATTTAAAGGAATGTTACTACTTGCAGCTTGGAGTACCAATGGATGGCTCCCGAGCGGGCATGCAATGCGCATGGCTTTGGATCTTGGTCTTCATCGAGCATTGGAAAAGCTTGCGGATGATTCTGGCAAGCAGCGTACACCTGATGAAGAACGCGACCTTGGTAACTTTCTTAAAACCTAAGAGTCTGTTAGTGTTTTCATTTGCTTTGGGTAGTTGTGTCTGCACGAATATGGCTTTGCCTTTACTGGTTCGATCATCAGTTGAGTACAATTGAATGCCTTATCTATCACATGATGCTTATTATGTGGACAGAATGAGCCTTGGTACTGGCCGTCCTATCGTTTTAAGGGATGAAAACTCCATTCGTCATTGTCGGGTCCTGCTTAACCATCCAATGGCATCGCCGACAGATGTGCGCTTGGTTTCTCAAGTTGAGCTTATTGCCCAAAAGAGTATGTAACGGATGCAACAACCTTGCGTCATATTGAGCTTACTTATTTCAGCTCAAATATACGAAACTCTCGTTCCGCTCGGTGGCCAAGTAAACCACAACACACTATCTTTCATCCGTCGCGCAATGGCAGCATTGGATAAATGGTGGCAAGATTGTGACGATCTGCACCGTAGGCTCAGTTTCAATTTTCCCTCCTTTCATCTGATCTAGGACGCCGTTAGGCCAGAGTATGGACCAAGATGCACTGCTTAGGAAGATCCTCGCTGGCGAGCTTCAGTATGCTAAGCTCTGGGTTCTATGTGTCACTCTCCGTGGTGTGGCTTGGGATAAGATGAATTTTGATCAACGTGAATTGGCGTTCCAAGCCAGAGATGCGGCATCAGACTGCTTGTCTATATTCCTGACGTCACCAGAATATCGGTCCGTTCCAAAACGCTCTTCCTTTGAAAGATTCCTGAGAAAGTAATAGTGCTGCCCTTCGTTATGCTGTTCATGACAGTCTTGTCACAGCCGCTTTCTCTGGCCTGTTCTTGCTCAAAATGGCTAGCATATTTCCTGACGACGTGGATCTACCCTCCATTATCGGTCAAGTGGAACAACTTGCACAGCTACTCTCCGAAGTGGCTGCAGAACGGCACGCATCCCCCGCTTTCATTCATTAATCAATTGTTTAACCTGATTCATCTTCTGTAGCTATGCCTTAACCCTCCGAATCATGTTGGCGAACCTCCGCCGGAAACTTACAGAGAGGGATCGGCAACAGGGAATCATAACGCCTGTGCCAATTCCGACAATGCCAGTCATGCCTCCACCACCCTTCGCGCAAGACATGATAGTTCCGTCCCCTTTTAACGTGGATCCCACCATGCCCGCTCCTATCACCATGGAAGAACTCGGTTTCGTCTCCGACCGTGGTTATTTCAGCCCATCAGCAATTCCCTTATGGTTGCAGGAGAAGGTAATCTGACCACCGCGTGAAACAACACTTAACTAAAGATGATCTTTCTTTTAATCAGAGCTTGGATGATCTCGGTCTTCCTGTGAATGGCTCTGATGGCATATTTCTCCAGATGAATGGTAGCAATGGCTGGACGGGCGATTTCAATCCCATGCCCGAAGCCTGGTGAGCGTTTTCTAACTTAAAATGTCTCCAGCACCAGTTTCAATTCTATAATTGGTGCCCTGATATGTATGTAAATCAAGATCGAAACTGGTAGCCCTCTTCGTCGCTATTCTCTCTGTTGGATGACCTTCGGTCCCTCATGTATTAGTATTCCATCTTTCAAAATTGAATACTTTCTGGATTAAAAGTGCTTTTGCTTCTACACGCAAGAGCGAAAATGTTCGTTGGGAAAAACTAAGTAGCCCGAAGAATGGTAATCGGTTGGGATTATATCACAATACTTATGCTGCATACGTTCTTCATTCCTCTTCCGAATCGGTTTCTTGTTCCTGCAAGTACTAACAGAGCAGACGCGTTAGTACACAAGTCAAGGAGATTGATGAATTTCTTCTCACTTTTACCAGTGCGTCAGTGCTCTTCAGGAAGTGTTGTCTGCCCTGTGGTTTAGAGCCCTTCTGATGCCAATATATAATTGCCTGATCGGAGATACAGTCCTTGTTGTACAAAACCTGGGAAAGGCTTATTGACCGATAGTGCGACTGAAACAAGCCAAGCGATGTACCTTCAAAATCTGAGGGAATGCCTTGATGATACGAGTATCTTCATAGCAGTACACTTGGACCACGTTGATCAGAGATACTTCTGTTTTAGCGCCATTGCAGAATGGTTCAAGGACGGGAGCGTATTTCTGAGAAGAACGTCACCTTTGGGGCAGGAAAAAAAAGGTATTGCTTACCCCAACCTCTCGGAGAGCAAGGCCTTCAATTTGGTCGGGGCGGGCGCTCCAATCCACGGAGGCCATCAGGCCCTGCCAAATGCATCCAACGAGCTCAGTCTCGGGGAGCGGTGTCTCCTCTTGACGCGCCTTAATCGTTGCAATGATCTGACAGGCGTGAGCGCCACATGAATACATAGATGCTTATCTTAACTGACTTGATCCGTTGTTTCCTCCCGCTCGCACATATCTGTGAGTTCTTTTACGAGCTCAGCTTTGATCCCAGCATACTGTTTCTTAGACCACCAATTTGCGACCTGAGGAAGGTTTTCTTTCTTGAAATGCTCGTCCAGGAGCTTGCCTTCCCGTCTGTTTGGAGGGAAGAATTGTAGCAAATCCTTAATCCCACCGCGCTTGAGGGTAGCAGAGAGATGCTCCATGGATTGATCGACGAGATACGCGCGGAAGATGAGGGTCAGAACATTGATCGACACGTCTTGCGGGAAAGAGATGAGGAAACTTCAGAGCCTGGAAATAGCGCTCACCATTTTTCACCAAATGGTCTTTGCTCAAACTTGAGAGGCACGACGCACTGGCGAGTCCTTGGGAGATCAAGAGACCGACCGCGATTGACAGTTTATCACGTTGGGCTGGAGACCAACGATTGATATACTGGAGAAGGGCGGGAAGGGAGTTATCTTCCAGGGGTTTTTGAAGATATTTGTACCTGAACACAGAGAAAACTAAGGTGATGATTCAAATATTTGGCACGGTTCGGGTACCTACCTTCTGATAAGTTTATTGAGGACCTCGATGTATTTCTTCATCTCGTCCACCCGAACAGGCTCTTTGGCGTTGAATATCGTGAATGGCGACACTGGAGCGCCATCATCGACATAGCTGCCTCCCGGTTGAAGGAGACCACCAACGAGTATGATTTCGAAAAGTCCGTCTGCATATTTGAGGAAGTCAAGCTGAGCGCCAGCTTGTACGAGTTGTGTGGCAAATGAATCAAAGTCCCCTTCAGGAACGGTTTCTAGATGCTTATAGAGCTGGTCTCTGAAAACTATGCAGAATGTCAGGAAGCCAATTGGACTGATTAGAAGAGGAGATAACCTGTTGGCTCGTGCTTCGCCTGTGCTTGTACAGCGCGTTTCCTTGCTTTGATTCTGACACCAGAAAGCGAAGGCTTGGAAGCGGCTGATTGCTGAGACATGCACTGTCCTCAAAGACGCTCGTTCGAGGATGAGAATCGAGCTGGATGATTGTCAATCACGGATAGTCGCACGACCACGGAGAATGCCGAGTTCCACGCACCATTGCACAGCAGTGCAGTGCTCAAAGATCAAATTATGATTCTAGCATATTTATTTCGGGCGCTTGGACTTGCAATCGCTCATGGTCCACCACAGCCTCCCACAACTAATCTAGTCTAATTCTCGTAAGTCGCACACCTTATGCATGTGTCCCGCTTGCGCGCCTCCTCGTATTTGTACATTGCATACCCCGAACTCATGGTCTGTACTAGTCCATTATACTTAAGGAGCGCTCAATCGGATCTTTGGTTTCTTCTACCCACCATGGACCCTGGAGACGATGTCAAATGTAAGGCTCCTCACAAAAAACTTCCATACAGACGTTTAAATCTAATAGTCCCCTCAACGCCCAATGAAAAGGTTACCCCTTTGTATGCTGCTGTCACGGTTTGAACGCTTGGCCCTGACCGTACTTAATTCAGACCAGATCCGAATGCTGAAGTTGAGCGTATCACAAAAGCTAGCGATCTCAATACTTATGGAGTTTGTAATATCCCAAGCCTCTGAGCAGGGCCCGATAACAGTTGACAATGTTTCTCTCAGATCCTAAACCAACTCCCATCGGTACCAACCTCATATCACCTCGGCATCTCTCACGACATTGGCCATAGAATTACCATGGAGGACAGTTATGGCTTTGTACATGATTTCGATTCTATTCGTGGCCAGGGAATCTTTGCGATATTCGATGGACATGGAAATAAACTCGCTGCTGAGTGGGCTGGTGGCGAATTCCACAAGGTAAAGTCCTCTGCCTTTGATAGAGGTCACGCCCGCGAATGTCCAGCTCTTCCCTAACATCGTATGTGTCCTCCATAGCACCTTCTCCAGGCGATACACGAAAAGCCAAATGCACCCATTGAACCAGATATCATGGAAGCTATGTTCAAATCGATGGACGACGAGCTCTCCGCACGATCTATAACATCCGCAAATTGGGCAGCATCAGGATGTACAGCTGCCATTGCCTTCCTGAGACTTGAGGACCACGATGGGTTTCAATCCTTTTCACCGGTTCCATCTGAAGCTTTTCTTGAATATTATAAACCAAATGCTTCTAAACCAACATCTACTCCACCAAAGATCACTGCTGTTGTGCCACCCGCCTCGGCTCGGCGTGTATTATATTGTGCGAATGCCGGGGACACTCGAATCGTGTTATCTAGAGATGGAAAAGCCCAGCGGTTGACTTATGATCATAAGGTATCTGATGAGTTGGAACGCGAGCGAGTAAGAGCACTCAAAGGTGTTTTCTGGCGAGGACGTATACTTGGCCAATTAAATGTCACGCGAAGTCTTGGAGACCATGAGTCTCAACAAGGATACTCCATTAAGAAGTTCGTCACTGGAACGCCGTATATGAAAAGAGTGGAGCTCGATGACACCGATGAATTCTTCATTATAGCTTGTGATGGGGTCAGTGCTACTACATTCGTATGAGGATCCAATGTCCAGACCACTAACATTCTTCCTATCAGCTCTGGGATGTAGTAACAGATCAAAAAGCAATTGACCACATTCGAAACATTCGAGATCCCCAAGTTGCAAGCCAAAGGCTTGTCGATCTTGCTCAGGAGAATGAGACCCGTGATAATGTAACTGTACTTGTAGTGCGCTTAAATTATGCGAAGGGGATGTGATCCCTTGATTCCGTTTTCATGTCATCAACGCCTCTTCCTTTCGTTTGTATAGTAATTATTCAGAGAAAAGAAACTCATTTCGTGAATCTCTAGCCATCCAATTTTTGATCTATGATAGATAGGTTTTGGGTGGTTAGTTCGATGTTTATAACCACTATCAAAGTATGTCTGTAACATCTACAATTGCAATTTGCCTCGCTTGTGCTAAATGTGGCGCCTTGTCATGTGACTTGCTTGATACATATCGGTCATGGAGTTTTTGACGCTTGCAACTTTGAGCCAGCTATCAAGAAATCAAAGAATTGGTTAGGCGCTTGTGTAAGTATGACAATAATCAACTGTGACGCACGTACACTGATAAAATTTGTTCTCACTGGCAAGTACAGGAAAAGTGATTCCCGTTATACATATGCAGACCATGGATATCTCGAATTCCAATCGAATTCAGTTCTGATAACCATCAATCAGTGGACCCAAAGGAGTGATCATTCTAACCCTTTCTAACCCCGGTCGGACATGTAACAGCTGATTTACTCCTTGACGATGATATCTAAATACATAAGTACTTATGTATCATGAATACGTACATGATCATTGGTGGGACCGCCTTTGAACATGAACATGAAAATTATCATTTACCCCTTGACGATGCTATCTAAATACATAAGTATGTATCATGAATATGATTTGAGATCATTGGTGGGGCCGCCTTTGAACATGAAATTATTTGAAAAAAGTGTTCAGATCGTTCAGAAGCCAGCTTAAATCTCAATTCGCGGGGTCAAGGCTGACAGTGGTGAAGGCTGCCCTTCGTGGGCTGCAAAGAAGTCACAAGGCAGTGCTTGAAAGCTTGAGGCCTGAGGCTGCAAGGTGTACAATTTGGTCAAGAAGTTATTTGCATGAGCACTCTCCTAACTCGGCAGTTGTGACGTCGAAAATGACGGTTAAAGTGCTTAATTCATTCGAGAAGCTCTTCAGGGGTTTCTGTGTAGAGCAATGTATATTCCGCGAAAATTCAGCCTGTTGAAGAAAGTGGCCAGCTAAATCATGTTATGCATCAGTGTGTCCATTGTCATGATTCCTTTTTACAGAAACGCGTCTTTTTGGATGTCCAGCATTGTGCCTGTCAAACTTCAAGCTCAAGCTTAAAGCTTAAAGCTTATGGTAGGAAATTGGTTGACTTTAATACTTATTAATTGAACAAGGTGAAACCATGGTGACCCTCGCGTCGCACGCAACGAACCAGTTTGCCGCAGACTACTGTACCCATTAGAAACAAAATTGTTACTACATATACTGAGTGGACAAGGCTCTGATAACTGCCAGTCACTTCCATAACAGGAACTGAACCGCTACAATCTGAAAGCGTGGGGCGATCGATTTCAGCCATTGATCAGCATATGTAGTTATAGTAACAATAACAACATAAACAGCAAGATCGAGTGTTGTACAAAGGCACGGAGAGAATCGAAGCACGTGGCAGAGTGCTGACGACGCCAACAATTGCGGTGTTTCCTCATTGGGATAGGATTTTGTGGGCCAAAGCTCCTTCATTCCATTTAACAACCAACGCACGCCACTTGTCCTTCTCGTCTCATCCGTCTCCCCTTCTGTCGCTTCACAAGGTCAATATCGTCTCTGTGCTATCTACGATGCGCAAGTTGCTAATGAAATCTTACTACAGAACTTGAATTGCAGCACACATTTACCCACATATCAAACTACATACAGCCTTTCCTCATCCCACTGGATTTGTAAGTTCTATGTAGCCCGAAACCATGGATTTACGGCTAAATGCCAATGTACAACCAGGATCGAAACATCGCATTCGGTCCCCCTCTACCCTATATTATGCAACCCCGATTCAGCGATTCTCCAAATGCACGTTCAAAATCCATCACCAGCGTAGAACTGGATACATGTGGAGTATGTTTCACATTCATAAGTTACGAAAATAAATCAATTGGAGGCATTTTAGGTCCTTAACCGACATGCGACGAAGAATACAGCGTATCAGGTTGGCGTGACAGAGGATAAAGGAACGCGGAGAACGATGGAAGACTCTCACTCGTTCGTGGTTGATTTCGATGCTGTACGAGGCCAAGGTTTCTTTGCTGTGTTCGATGGACATGCCGGCAAGCATGCCGCAGAATGGTGCGGCAACCACTTTCATGAGGTGTGTCCATATACTTTACACTCCAATTACTCCTAGATGATATAACATGTGCAACAGTACCTCCTAACCTCCCTCCGTGCTTCACCGAATTCGCCCGTGCCCGATGTCTTCAACGAGACATTCCACAAGGTCGACGGATTCCTTTCGCGTATGTGCGAAGAGTCGGAAGGCAAAATTCATTCCGGCTGCACAGCAGTAACCGCCTTTCTTCGCATAGAAGACGCCGAGGGGCACCAAACCTTCATCAATGCATCTCCGTCCACGCCCGAGTCTGGCTCACCTATATTCAGTCATAACAATGATATCGATAGCGCCCACAGCAGTGGCACAGAGAGCATCAACAGTATCAGCGAGATCCGCAAAGAAAAGAAGAAGAAATCCTCAGGCAGCAGCCGTATCAAGAAGGCATTCAAGAACCTCACTGGCAGCAAATCAAATTCCATCTCTACTCATTCGACACGATCCGTATCGCCCGCGTCTTCACCGAAAGACCTAACGGTTGGTACGACTGTCACCGTGCCACCCTCTAATTTGAGACGCGTACTGTACACTGCCAATGCAGGTGACGCCCGTGCAGTTTTGTGTCGTGCCGGAAGAGCCGTGCGTCTATCTTATGATCACAAAGGCTCGGATAAACAAGAAGCAAAACGGATAACGGATGCTGGCGGATTCGTCATGAGTGGACGGGTAAACGGTGTCCTCGCTGTGACGCGAAGTTTAGGTGATTCCTCCATGAAGGAATTTGTAGTTGGCTCGCCGTATACAACTGAGACCGAGCTTTGTGATGAGGACGAGTTCCTAGTTTTGGCTTGCGATGGTGTAAGTGTATCGGTCCTTCGAATCGTCTTCATTACTGATGCGCTGTCACCAGCTATGGGATGTCACCAACGATCAAAGTGCCATCGACCTCGTACGCGAAATGCCTGATCCTCAGGCGGCGAGTGCGAAACTCCTTAAATACGCACTGGCGCATCATACATCAGACAATGTCACAGTCCTCGTTGTCCGATTCAAGCATGTCACTCCACAGACCGTATAGCTAGCGACAAGAGCGCGATTGGGCATACGGGACGTGACGCGATGCTTTTGTTCTTCTGTTTGCACCCTCATTAATCAGTTCTTCTCTGTATTCTCTCAGCTTTCCCCTCTTCCACATCATTCGATGTAATTAATAAGCATGTCAATGCGGTGTAATACTTACTCTCATACTGTGTACTCTATATCCACGGTTATGAAGATAAATGTGTGCTTTCCTGTACCTTGATATCAGCGAGATGTCTGACCAAGGCTGAGATAATTAATTCTTGTATCGAAGACCCAAAGATCTGTGACCCATTTTACTCTTCTTCAGCCAGCATCGTTAGAAGTAAACTTGGGATTGAAGTTGAAGTCTCGAAGCGCCACAGGCATTTGAAGATTGACTTCAAAAACGATTCTCAAACCAAAATAGTGTCCCAGGGAGGATTCGAACTTCCGGCTTCTCGGAGCTAAACCACAACGAGATGATTTAACCACTAATCGACAAGGACTTGTTAAGACTCCATCCCGGCACGTACAAGAGTGTGCATTCTATCTTCAAGGGAGGCATAAAGAAAAGTCCCTCCACGTGTTAGTTACATCTCGATAGATTTGTCGTACTTATGTTAAACGGAGTCCCTGAGAGACTGTTCCGTTCTTCATGCCGCAGGCCTACGTGATTAGCGCGGCGCGACTCAATCCTATCATTGATCTCGTGAGAATCAAGTTTCTGACACAAGTAGTTTAGATAGATAGATTATACTTGGTTATAAAAATATCGGCTAATGTATTCTCGTAGTCTGAAGTACGTGGGAAATCATCTTCAACTTGGAACTCGATGCAACAAGCAGCTCTTCAAATGTGGGGAACGCCCCTTGTGACACGAGGATACCTCTCCGCAATGAGCTGGTAGAAGGACATTTCAATATAAGGAGTTTTTCAAATATAAATTTGTATCAAACTCACGCCGAAAAGCTCTGGCGCTCGAATGGCCAGTACCTGTGGATCTTCTCCGAGACCAACAAATCTTATTATGTAGTGTCATCAGAGGTGTATTTTATTGGTTAATTGTCACTCACATTGTCGATACACCAGCTTCGATGGCTGAAGACAGGGTCAAAGCTGGGATAGACGAGTTGTTTAGTAAAAAAAAGCATTCCGATAACACGTTTCACGTACAGCACATTAGACCAATTAAGAATGCAAAGAGCAGAACTGGCGCAGTGTAACTTCCATCCGCGTTATAGGAAGGGGCGGTGACTGTAAAAACTTCAATCAGGGACCCTAGTATTACTGTGACGAGATACTCACAACGCAGATAGAGGTAGGCGAAGAGCGAGCACGTTATACCGACAATATATGCTCCCCACGTCAATGCTGGGAGTACAAGATGAGTTTCAAGAGGACTTCGAATGAAAAAAGGCATACTCATTCCAACAAGGGAGTCGTTGACGAGGGCGTCGATGCCTGTGGACAGCCGATCAGCTGTTGTATAGAGAGACATTGCGATCAATGACAAGCTCACCTCGATCCTTAAAGAGCCTCCAAGTATCCTTTGCTGCAGTAATATATGGCTTTCCATAGAGCGCTATAGGGATTTAGACACTCGCCAAGCAGAAGGAAAGAGACACACCAATCTCTATGTATGCATATCTGATTAATTGAATATCAGCTTTCTGCACATTGTTGGACAAGGACTCTACCTATTAAACCACTCCACCAAGGTCTCAATGCAACCAATGAAGCATGCTGCACAGCATGCTAAACAGGCCTCGACAGCTTAGAAGAAACCACGTGAATATGAGGACAACAATGGATTGAGAAGCACACTTACGATGACCATCAGCATTGGCGTTACTTCGTACCACATTGAGAAGAATTTTAACAAGTTCTAAGAGTGTAACAATTAACGATCCAAAGGCAATCGATCCCAACGACAACGTAGATGCCCTTCCGAAAGCAGAAGTAGTGGGATGTTTAGGCTGTAGGCAAGAACATTAACATTGGTTACGTTGCCATGTTGAGAGAATTGCAAACCATCTCTCCCATACCGCGGGGTCCGAAGTAATACCATGCCCCATAGGGCCCGCCTGCGAGGGTGGCAATAGCGACGTTTTTTACAACTTGAGAGGTCCAAAGAAAAGAAAAGGTCTCGTAGAAGATTAGTCCAGCGACTTTGCCAGATGAACAACTCGTGGTTGCGCAATCTATAATGATATTGTCGTGATAGATTGGAAACATGTAGGAACTACTCACTCGGATTGCCTGGCGTGTATTTGTTGTACCTGTCTCGCGTTTATCTTCATCATCTTGTATCATATGATGAAAAGAAGGGGCTTACGTGGCAATCGATGTGAACACGTACCATCTTGATGAAGGAATCAAAAAAGCATATGGATAGAGGTAATTATTACTTACACCGCCAAGGCTGCTTGCAACAGAAGTGCAACAAACGCCACGAGGTAGACGCTTATGTGGTGCTTTGACACATCCATCACGACTTGTAGTAAAAGTGATGCCAGCGGGATTCGAGACCTAAAACCAAAATACGAGAGAATCGCGAAGAGAGCGAACACCGTAAAGATAATCGCGCCGGCTATAGGCAAGAAAGGATCAGAAAGATAAACACGATCCAAAGTTAAAGACACGAACACCAATATTTCGTGATCCAGTAATAAATACAGATTCCACTGAAAAAAGCTTTAATGCTCTGGATCTTAAAACGTGAGTTGTGAGGTGCACGTACATGTTTAGCATGATCGTCAATACGAGGGTAATGTGCATGATAACCCGCGTAAACGCACGCGTAAGCATGAGGTAGAGCGTGGAAAGCAGCAGGGCAGCTGCCGTAACCAGGAGTAGCAGGTAAACCGTACTCCTGAATGCAAAATGAGAAAAAATGCAATTTGAGAAAAACAGGTTTACTCGCCGGTTGAGTGTAACGGCCGTACCAGACTGACCACCTGACTTTCCTAGTCCACCCCCAAATCCATTGCTTGACGACCAAGAGTGAAGCACTATGCCGGACAGTGCTGCGTACCCAAGGAGCTGCGATGGAACTGAATGCGTGTCCGTTGTAGATAGTACACAGGGTCACCCACTTGTAGCACGAAAAAGATCAAGAATAGAGGATCATTGACCCTATGTTTTGGCTTGAACCGGTCACCCTCATCAGGCGGTTTCTGGTCGTAGGCTGGAGGAGGCGCTGCTTGCTCAGGGACATAGCCCTCGAAACCTTGATAATTGGGCGTGGGCCCGGGATAGGGTTTGTATTGGCCGTTTTCCATGGCGGCGAGAAGGATAGAGGTTCAATTAAATTCGTATATGATCTTAGGCAAAATAGGGGGTTGAATAAGAGAAGCAAGGTCGATGCGTTTGAACGCGTTGTGCTCCATAATCATTCACGACGTTGATGGCGGTCACCCTCCGTGACGTATTTGGAATGATCCGTTGGTCAAAGCGAAGATTTTACGGAAGGAGGTTTATCATGATATGCTGGAGCAATGGATTCAAGGTCCCTGTCGATTAGTGGTTAAATCATCTCGTTGTGGATAAACGCTCCGAGAAGCCGGAAGTTCGAATCCTCCTAGGGACATTTTTGCGTGCTCCTTGCGCAGCCGAAAAATTCCGGTAACTCGGCAATTGTCATAAAGTGCGCCACAACTTTGAATAGGAAACTTTGTACCACACCTCAAACACCGCAACGTTAATTTCGAGTTACCAAAAGGGTACTGGCTTCTGCGAAATCTGTGCTATGGCTTGGCGAGACAGGCGTCCAAAACGAGGACACTGCAACCGACGAACGGCGAAAACGTCTCTTATCTCTGGACTCGGACGGAGTGATATACTCCTATCATTTGGACAGTTGCTATCCACGTTCTAGGTCCTATTTATATTTCACGTCACGAGCACTCATAAGTGATCGAAGTGATGTCACATCTGTCAAGTAACATGACTATTTCAACCTCGCTTTCTTCTCAACAAATTCCCGCTCCTCCACGATGCGCAAGACATCCTATGTTTTGACGTTTTTTGTAGTGGTCATCACTCTTCTACTGGTGAGCCATCAATTATTTCTTCCTCCAAATGCTCTGAAAAGGAGCTTCATGTATGGCGTTTGGCAGAATGTCTTCTCCATCAATCGTACAGATTGGTCAATCTACTCATCTCCACTACTTGTGCTTCCTGGTTACTAAAACATAGACAGGCTCATTGTTCAGACACCTGAAGTCCTCCACACAAAGCTCACAATCACTTACGGTCTTTCTCAACGTTGCGAGCGTCAAGTCACTCGCATTCCAGGGAATGACCATTCAAAGTTCGAGTATAGCGACTATCAATGTAGAAGCTTTCCTAAAAAGGTCACCGATCGTTGTGAAGAAGAAAATGCCGAGTTTTGTGCGGCATGGACAAGTGCACGATACTTTGTGGAGCTTGCAGCGTGGTGTGCTGCGGCATCACTCTGTGCGATAGCATTTGGTGTCAGCACGCATTCCCGAAGAAGGAGGATCTGGAGAGTAGCCGCGGGGCTAATACTTCTTCAAGGCATGTATGTATCTTAGATAGCTTTGATCCAACTCTAACTCTACCGATACAGCTGCTTTCCAAATTGCTACTTTTGGAATAATTACGGACCTATATAGCACATCGCAATACCCAACGTTCGACGTCGCACGCTTGGGTAAGCTCAGCCTAAGAATCGTTTGCTACCAATTTAACCACGCTTCCAGGTCCTGGATACATTTTCAACATCGTTTCGTGGACCTTTGGTATCTTCAACGGTATTGCTGTCATAACGACTGGCATTTCTGCAGACCAGGGTCACAAGTGGGCAGCTGGCAACAGGGCCTACCGGCGTATTCCAAATGTATAGGTTTAGGAGCACTTCTCGACAAGATCGTCGGTATATTCATTCTATCCTCGGACCACATAATACACGTGTATCCGTATCTCAGAGCATACATGATGTCACGCTACATCCCTTATGGCAGTCTTTAAGCCATATCGCACACGGCTGAACCCCCTTAGGTATGGCCGCACTGATGCTCCATGTTTCCTTAGAGTTATTAGACACATTCGAGAACATCGTGTCTTTCTCTCGGATACACATTCTTACATCAATCATTAACTGAT
Source organism: Termitomyces sp. T32_za158 (assembly GCA_018857265.1). NCBI lineage: Eukaryota > Fungi > Basidiomycota > Agaricomycetes > Agaricales > Lyophyllaceae > Termitomyces > Termitomyces sp. T32_za158. The sequence goes on along the minus strand of JABAJZ010013609.1, from coordinate 46,090 downwards.
GGCGAAGGTTCGACAGCAAAAGCTGTCAAAACCCGTGAGCTTTTGTGGCGATATAGTTAGTAATCATTCGAGTGTCCTTGGCGGGGATTTATGGGCCATCTATACAATAATCCTGTAAGAAGGCCAGTGCAGCCATCAGAGCTTATAAGCACATATCTGAATCAATAGCAGTTTAATTCCAGCTCATTCATCTGACTCACTTTAATCCTTCAAGTGTTGTTATCCATTGCCTCTTCTTCTCAAATATATCACCTGCCAACTTGCCTGCTGTCACTGGCTCATAAAGATTGTGGTTTCAAAAGTCCCATAACTAGACAAAAGTGTAGTATACATCAGCTGCACTTCAAGAAAGTAGAGCAAACTCTATTTCATACTTACATAAAAGTGTAGCATACTCAATTGTCTATAAGCATAAGTAATGTATGAAATAGCCTAAAGTCACTTTCAGAATGTAGAATATACTTGAGGTTTAACAGATACAAACAGTCAAACATATATAATATAAGGTACATAGTACAACCTATGATGTGTACAATATACTCAACTCCTGACACTGTCTGCATTGCCTTGCTTTTATTGTCAGACATTGTGTCCACTAATTGTACAACTCCCCTGACAACACTCTTTCTTTGTTTGGGAAGTAAGACCATTGAAAAGGTGGATATAGACTAGTTTCTAAGCAATGAAGCAAGGAAAGATGACATGCATAGTTGTCTCAAATACAGCCAGCTGCTTACAAATATAGCTAGCATTTGTAAAATCCTGTAAATCTGAAAAGCCAATGATCAACTCTGAATTTAAATAAATACAACTGTAAGCTATCTTGATGTATGGAGTAAAAATCTAGGTTTAATTTCCATGCACTGAAAAACTAGCATTAGTATATACAAAGTCATACATATTCAACATGAAAAAAAAAATTTAAATGAAATTCCAGAAATAAATAACCACAGTAACTCATCAGTCTTGATCAAGTTCAAGATTATTTGCTAACAGGTGAGTAATACAAGCCATTATCTGTGATCATCAGCCTTTTTTATTATCTTCAAAGCCTCAAGCTTCAACAACACGTTGACAAACTGGACATCTCCCTGATATATCAAGAAGCCATGGATCAAGGCATGATTTCTAACAGAAAAATCAGTTTCTGCTACTTTTGAAATGAAGAATACAATCTGCATATTACTGACATGAAAAACATGACCACATGCCAGAAGTCTCAGTGGCTGTATACCCTCACCAGCATCTGTAAGTCTAGTGATTGTTCCTGATGCAGAATTTGAAGCTTGAGTACTGGAGCCAGAAAAAGCCACAGGCATAGCCCTTGCAACAGGATTCAAATCTTCTCCTGTCCTTATAATAGGCTCCAGTGAAGCCCTTGATTTTGATTCAACAGTTTTCACGTTATTCCAGATTCTTTTCGGTTCCGCAAAGTCCACAAGACAGATGGCACAAGTAGCACGATTCTCCTCAAGGATAACAAATGGATGCTCTCCTTGCTCCCAGTGTTCCTCCCAAGTCTGTGGTTCCCCAGTCTTTTCAATATCTTTTTCTTCCTGGGTTTCAGAAGTTCTTTCTTTCTTTAATTTATTGAATGATGTCAAATTCTTTATGAACTGGAAGTGTTTCTTTGCTTCAGGTAGAGCAGTCCCAGAACTAGAATTATCGGTTCTCGTTACTGATACTTTTTGTTGCTGAGGAATATTGTCTGGGGGCGGAGGGAGGTATAAGACCAAAGGAATGCTGTCAACAATTGACTTGGGAATCTTTCCAATCTCTGGTTTGATGGTATTGTGTGTCTGAAGAGGATGTCGGCCCAAGCAAAACAGAAAGATATTCCAAAATAACTGTGAAGGCGCATTGAGATAAGTTCGGGTATCCACGAGACACATATACTCACAAAGAAAATGGGAGCAACAATAAAGACCACGAAACCGAGAACAACAACCTCCAAAATCATCAAGTACATGAGGCAGAGGATACCAAAAACGAGCCACCAGATATGTGGGGAAGATTGACGACAAGTAGAGATTGAGGTATATGCCAGGATATGAGCAGTGAGGAACCAGCTAAGAGTCAGTAGAGAAGAAAAGAGAGTCAACCTATCGAGGAACAGTGAAAACGGTTGGTTTCAAAAAGCGATTGGTCAGACTTCACCCTCAGAGTTATGGAGGAGACACCCACCGAGAGTAAATCAACGTTTTCGGCAGCGAGGCCTGATCTCGGTCGGTAAAATCAGCATTTTCCAAGGCCCGCGGGGAGGTGCGAACAGTCTCATCGAGTCGTCTAGACGGCTCGCCGTTGACTGGAGCCGAATGTATTTGTTCATGACGCCGTGCGAGCCTGTCAAGGCCAGATCAGTATCAATGATGGCTTGGACGAATGGACCCAATCTCGTACAATTGCCGTTCTCGTAAGAACCCCCAATAATTCAAACCGGTAGCGATTATTGCCCTGATGATCCAAAGACATGCCCAAGGGCCGAGCGGCCGACTGCAAGCAGCCCATTCCGTAAGTTCTGGATCTGTTGGGCTCTTGAAGCGAGTTCCAGATAGAGCAAGTATGATCGTGGCAATTATAATCTATATGTAGACGTTACAGTTGTCAAAGAGCTGTCAGACAATAACGCAAACCTGTGAAGAGCCTGAGATGAGATTCAAGATGAGCTCGACGAGGCTTCTACGCTTTCGTGATGCTCCACGACCTAATCCTAGGCCCAACAAGATTTTTTGATACATTGACCTATGCCTGGGAGGTGCTGAATCACGCACAAAGGAGGCATCGTTATGATCATCCTGGTCTGGACGATGGTAGCGCGATTCTCCCGGTGTGCGAATCTGCGACCCAGGTGGGACAATGAGAGACAGCGACCGCCTTGTTGGCGTTTGTACGAAAGAGCGCCGAGGACCTCCGTCTACTAATCTCGATGAAAGAGTATGATCACCAGCGTCGGAAGGGCTAAGTGAGGCCATCGGGCCATGTAATGGTTCCAGCCGTTGAGGGATGTCGCTTGTTGACCTAGTTCGTCGCAACACATTTGTGGGCTGTGAATCCAATAGAGACTCTGGCATCATTGAAAGAGAAGAATCAAGTGCTGTGTCGACCTAGTGCCCTGCGACTTTTCAGTTGACGTTTGCGGTGTTCTTCACACACCATGCACACGTTACTTGGCAGATCTTGACGTTGTTTGGCTTATTATTAGTCAGCGCTCCGTGCTCAAAGACATCGTGTATAGGGTTTAAGTACTTAAGTACTGAATACCGAGGTATGTATCAATGAAATCCCAGAGGCATACCTATATGTGGCCACAGATCTGGACCTCGCCGGTAATTCAATTAACCCACATGTACATATGATCATGACAATGCACACCAGAACCGTCCGAATGCATAGTACATACATATGTAGATACTCCAATTCGCACAAGATCCAAAATTACGATCTAGAAGCCCGAACCTGCTTTGATAACAGGGATGTGAGATGTTGGATGATCATTGCATTTACTGAAGATATGTGTATCAGTCTTTTACCAAAATCGCCAACAAAAGACACACCTTCAGCGATAGCTTTTCTCTCTTCTTCGTTCACAACGCTGTCCAAACGAACGCGCCAGTGATCAGGGTGGAACCTGAGACTGCTCTTCTTAAGTAGGTCCTTGTAGTCTTCCATAGACAAAATGACCTGCATGGTGTCAAAAAACTTGGTAATTTCCTCCAGGGTAACACACTGCAAGGTATATTCCCGCGGCAATACAGGCCACGGAACGTCACATGTCCTCAGTGGGATGATTCCGGGAATGAACTTGGTTTGCCCAAACTCGTGCAACAGAGCGCGATATCTGTCCAGAGCCAGTGTAGCACTCCAAGCTGCGGAGCTCCAGTAATCAAACATTTGCTGAAGTCTCTGTCGGCGCTTGTTCTCCCGATCAATGAGAACTTGAATTTCCTGTTGTTGAGCAGCCTGCACAGCTTCTTCCTTCTTCGTCCGCTCCTCTTCTTCTCTCTTTAATCTCTCTTGCTTTTGGTGTTGGGCCGTTTTTGCTCGTTTTTCCGTAGCTTCACGCCTGAAACTCTCCTCTTCCAACTGCTGTTGCTCCATCCTGCGCGCAGCAGCTGCATTCCACAGTGGCCGATCCTTTTCCAGCTCGGCCATCTTCCTCCTAGACTGCTCAATCCTCGCAGCATGCGCAGCTTTGTCGTCATCAACGAAGTCATCGGGGACCGGCGTTTTCTCCTCAAAATGATCTTCTTCATGCACATCTTGGCGCTCTGGGCTAGGGCTATTCATTTCAACGGTGCCTTGCGACTGCGGAAGCTCCATTGATGCAGCGTCTAAAATTTTTGTAATGGAAGCAGAATCGATATGGACAAGCTATGAGATCCAAGACTTCGAATACTCACCAGGCATTTCCACGTCTGACATTAGCGCTTCCTGCAGAAGAGTCTCCTCCCTGTCCATTCTGCGCATTTCAAATTCTTGTTTCCTCTGCTCTTTCCTCTGCTGCCGTATTGCAGCTCTCTTCGCCCTAAGTGTTTTGCGAATTTCATCTGGAGAAACAGTACGCGCTTTCTTTTTTCTGGATGTCGTGTAATTCGCTGCAATGTCCTTTGGTGGTGTATCATCCGTAAAGCGTATATTAACAGCACCATGGTTACCATTCGTTTCCAAAGATTCAAACAAGAAATTGACTGCAGATCATGTATCAGATAGAAACTAGATGATGTTAAATTCATACCTTTGCGCTTGCCAGGCCCTGGTTGGGCTGGGGCGCTCTTGGCACGTCCATCCGATCTACGGAACGTGGACTTGGATGGTCCCGGGGTAGATTCTTCTGCGACAGATCGAGCGGCCTCGGGTGGTTCTTCCAAATTATCCTCACGAGATAGACGCCATGTTCTCTGTGCAGTCTTCTCTCGTCGCGTCTTTCGGTCGACTTTCCCCCTTTTCCATTCTTTTTCTTGAGTACCGTGTCTGGTCGACCTCTGTATCGGATGTTCATCATCAATGATCATACCCTCCACTTCATCCTGCTCTTCTTCTGAGTCTGTTTCTGTTTGAAAGCGCGCTCTGTTGCGCGACTTCGGCGGTAAAGGACTCGCTGGTCCATCGTTTTTGTGTGGATCATGGTGGGGAGCCTGAAACGGTTGTTCAACACGTTTCGTGATTAGAGGGCAAGCAGGTTGGAGTCTTATGTAGCAGTGGTAAAGAGGGTCGAGTTTGAAAGTATCCCATTGTTCTTGAGAACACAGAAAGAAACTCCTGTAATTATCTCAACACATCACATAGCAGAGATACAGATGGTGCACTCACCCAAATACTTCTACGACTCTGGGCCAAATGCCCTCGTCTGGTATGCCTTCCGCCTTTTGCGCTTTCGGCACAAAACGCCAGGTGCTCACGCCTGACGGTAAGGTCTCGATTACGACGCGAGTTGAACGATTCAACTCAGCCTTGAGTGAAAGCTGCTCGAATTCTGGTAATACCAGGTTTGAGGTGGCAGTATGAGGGTCAAATGACGCGAAAGATATTTTAGATTCCGGATGGCGACGAATGCGTAGGCTCTGGTTACGGTCAAGGACGCCTGGATTAAGGAGCCTGGGGAGGGTTGATGAGCTCGCGCTGGCGTCGAACATGGATACACGAGCAATATTGGTAATTAGACGTATAGATATACGGGACCAGCCTTGTAATTGTCGACCGGTTGCCAGGTAGGGCCATGTGCTTGTTTTCGAACAACGAGCATAATCTAATTCACGACACAGCCACAGTCTGATTAGATTGACTGTCCCTGGAAACATGGACTGACGATCGCCCTGATTGTGCATCACCTTACGCACAAGTCATACATAGACGTGACGTCCACTGACTCGCCAGATCTAATCCGGCATAAATCCATTCCATTAGTTGGGTGCTAGATAACTCACAGACAATGACGACACTGCGGACATTCCAAACCGAGATTGACGAGATAGCTCACCGCGAATTGATAAAACAACGCACACATGCGGTTTCTGGGGCTGAGAAGGAGAAGGATAGCAAACAGCCGTTGTCTCCAACTAAAGGAAAGGCCAAAGATGCGAGTCACGTCAACGGTGCAGAGCTTACAGCAGAAAAGAACGCACGTTCAGGGCTACGCGAAGTCGAGGAGAAAGTACTGGTGCGTTTGCATCCATCTTGATTGAAGGAAAACGCTACAATGCATATGACTTCTGCTTAGACATTGCTTCTCTCGCATCGCCATGATGAAGTGCGCGATTTAATTGCAGGGCTTCTCACGCAGCACAAAGGGGAGTATGTACTACGGGTTGGCTCCCAGCCATCACACACGCTTCTATTTGAAGGAAACGTGTCTGATGACGCCGATGGGTGGACAGGCACTTCAAGGACTGTCGAAGAGCTTGACATACTCAAGGAACAAGTACTCAAAGTAGTCGAAGAGGTAGGAGGAAAGGTGCGTCGCATCCTCGTTCCTGATATGCGGGTCAAGTCACAACACATCAGACTTCTATGTTATTTGAGACACGCATTGGACATCCACGAATGTCGCTGCTCCTACGATTACCTCAGCCCGACGTCTCGCTCACTCCTGAAGTACGCTGCGCGGTAGTCGGAAACGTGGACAGTGGCAAGTCGACAACACTAGGAGTATTGACGCGCGGTATGGCATTGCTATTTCTTATGTTCTTACTGCTAACTTTTTCCAGGCGCACTTGACGATGGGCGCGGTCGCGCCCGTGTCGGGCTATTTCGTCACAAACACGAGATTGAGACAGGGAGAACGTCCAGTGTCGGCATGGAGGCATGAAATTTCTTTACAGTTGGATTATGACGAGTTGATCAATCACAGATTCTTGGATTTGAACCTTCCGGCGCACCAATATTACCGAATACGACAAATTCAGCGGACTCGGATGCTCTGCGACATGAGAAACTTGGATGGGAAGAGATCTCCGTTAAAGCCGCCAAGATTGTGTCCTTCATCGGTAAAGTGAAATGTAAACGGTTCAAACTGCAATTGATGACACTCTTGCAGACCTGGCGGGACATGAACGATATCTGAAAACTACATTATATGGTTTAACATCTGGTGCTCCATCCTGCGTCGTCCTTATAGTTGGTGCAAATGCTGGCTTAATTGGGATGTCCAAAGAACATCTAGCTATCGCACTTGCACTGAGTGTTCCTATCGTTGTCTGCATAACGAAGGTACCCACAAATTATTCCAACGTAGTCCTTGTTAATGATCTGCGGAAAGATCGATATGACGCCACCTAACAAGACTGCAGAAACAATAAATCAGGTAGTCAAGATATTGAAAAGCCCAGGGTGCAGGTGATTAATGCCTTCAACGGATCTGTTCGACTTCTAATCGTTTGAATAGGAAAAATCCCGTGTTTGTAAAGGACACCGAGACTGCAGTCGAGCTTGCGACGTCATTCGGTTCTGAGCGGTGCGCGCGCGATATCAATGGTCATCTCTACGACAGTGATCTTATCCTCTGAACAGAATCTGTCCTATCTTCCAAATATCAAATGTTACAGGCAACGGTCTTGACTATGTAAAGCTTCCTCCTCACATTGACATGATTTCTGAGCTTTTGTATCAGGTTCGCACTTTTCTGAATCTGTTGCCTTCGAGCGAGGCCGATAGCGAGAAATTCGCTGTTGACCAATCTCTTGAATTCTCCGTAACCGAGGTGTGGTCTGTACCATATGTGGGCACGGTCGTGAACGGAATCCTCAACTCTGGAAGGGCTAAGACTGGAGATGCAGTGCTAATAGGCCCGGACTCCAACGGATACCCATATCACCTATAGGCTGTGCGCCAGACGGTGCGAATACTAGAAATGGACCATCCCCAGGGTGTGCTACGTACTGGAGACCGGGCTACTGTGACTTTTGAATTTATATCGCATCCAGAATTTGTGAAAGTGGGTATGAAACTGCTGTTCCGTGAGGGCAAGACCAAGGTACGTGAATCTGTCTTCTCCCTTGTTTCTGCACAAACGTTGAACGTGTCAATGTCTGTTCATAGGGCCTCGGAGTGATAACACGACTATTATGAGAGTGTAGCTTTGCTTCGCGTGTACAGTATGTACTACCTTTTGTAATTGCATGTTTGTATTGTTTGTATTGGGAATAAGGATACGATCGGTGATTGATGTGATCGCCGGTCTATTGTTGACAGAGTAATTGAATTTGAGTCTTAGTCTTCCCGTTCTCCAAGCTCTTCCGGCGGCCTGGACTCTGCAGCACACCGCTTCTTCTTGCAACTGATTTTGACTTTTGGACGGATTTTGTGGTTTGGACGAGAGGAACGCTGAAGATCAGTGACGACCAAGAATAACTCCGAACTGTAACAGTTTTCTGTCAGTCACACACTGTCTATTCTATTTCTGAATCGCTAAATCATACATCCTTTCTTACTTTCGCACATTCGTCTGCCCACTGCTAACGCACTTCACGTTCTTTACCAGAATACCCTCATTGCATTCATCCTATGTCCGGGATGTGGGCCCGTCGCTACCGCGAATCCAACAGTACTATTGTTCGTAAATTTTATCTCTCCTTGTTCTGTCCTTACGGCCCCGAACAGTCTTCGAATGCCGAAACTCCCTATCCTACATTACTCTCCAAACAATCCGGCATTTCCGCTTCTGTGTGTCGTCCTTTCTACTTGCAGTCTCCATTTCCCGAGCTGACCGGTCTTTGTATATGAAGTACTCCCTCTCACCCGACCCGAGACAATGGGGGTCAGACTTGTCTGTCAACCTCGTTGAGCCAGACGATGATCTCCACAACCCTACACGAGGCTTTTCTTCCACGAGTGTCGAGCGCGGTGGGAATTTTTGCTCGGCTCGAGGCGTGGCGAACTTTGGTTGCTTGTTTATCTTGGGTGTTGGGCTCATCACACTCTTGTGAGTTCGTCATTGTTAGACGGATTTTGTTTTTCTGACGCCATAGCTTCGCCCCCAGTGCAGGATATCCAATAATCAGTCATTTCACGAAAACTCAGCTAACGACTCAAGGAGGGTTCAATCTTGGGGGTATCAATGCTACGGGCCAGGTAATTCCACAAACGTTTCCTTTGCTTCATCCTCATGTATCTGACAACGCGACAGATACCATCCTTACCTGGCGAGCGGGGACTTATTGACATCAGAACGCCAGAGAATGCCTACACGATGCCCGCAAAGACTGAGGGTACATCGGAATTACAGCTGGTTTTTTCAGACGAGTTTTATGTCGATGGACGCACATTCTACCCTGGGGATGACCCATATTGGGAGGCAGTCGATCTGCATTACTGGGTCTGCCTTCTATTAGATCATGACGCCAAATATAAACTCACGTCGTTCTTGATGTAGCAAACCAACAACTTGGAGTGGTATGATCCCTCAGCTGTAACGACTAAGGACGGGTCTCTTGTTGTCACTTTATCGAAAACACCAAATCATGATCTCGATTATATGGGTGGTGAGCATTCTCTTTGAAAACGTGAGCGTACTTGTTGAATCCTTTTCCTAGGTATGATTACGACCTGGTGTGTTGTCTCCCCACTTCCATCCTGCGATCTACTAAACTGCGGGTTTCATAATCAGGAACAAATTTTGTTTCACCGGCGGTTACATTGAGACTAGTGTACAACTTCCTGGGGCCAACAATGTTGTCGGACTTTGGCCTGCCGTTTGGACCATGGGAAATCTAGGACGTGCAGGGTATGGAGCTTCTCTCGAGGGCATGGTATGCTTATCATGACGTATATTCCCGATAAGTTACTTAAACGTCATAGTGGCCTTACTCGTACGATGCGTGCGACGTCGGTACGGCGCCGAACCAGACTTTCAACGGCCTGCCTGCAGCTGCTGTCACCGAAGGTGACCCCTATAACGATGGTCATCTGTCCTTCTTGCCCGGACAGCGGTTATCCCGTTGTACATGCAAGGGCGAAAGCCATCCTGGGCCAGTGCATCCTGATGGGACGTACGTTGGACGCGCCGCTCCTGAGATTGACATTTTTGAAGCCCTGGTATGTGTTTCTGAATATCCCCTCACAGCACAATTACACATGCGTCCTCCAGGTGAACGCGGACGAACTCGCTGGTCAGGTATCGCAGTCATCCCAATGGGCGGTACGTGCCTTGTCAAGATATGCAACATCAACATCATACTGATGGGGGTGGATGTATATCATTTTCAGCCCTTCAATGCAAATTATGTATGGAAGAATACATCAAGCAATCTGATCATATACGATGAAACGAAGACAGAACTAAACACATACATAGGTGGTACTACGCAGATGACGACGTCGGCACTTTCATGGACCAATCCGAATTCGTACGAGTTGAATGGACAGGGTTTCTCAGTCTATGGTTTCGAGGTCAGTTTCGTTGATTCTGGCGTGTGTTCATGTCGCTGAACGAGTGCCGCTAGTATAAACCTGGTATGATTCCAGCACGTTATTTTGCCAGGGCAGCTGCTTACACGAGAAATTACATCTACATTCAGGGTTTGACACAGGGGTACGTTCTTTCGATCGCCCTCTGCACGAGTAATGGGCGGCTCATCCTATTCCATAGTATATTACATGGGTTTCTGATAACAAACTTGCTTGGACGTTCCGAGCTCCCGGGATGGAAGCAGATCCGACTGTACAAGTGGCGGCGCGTCCAGTTCCAGAGGAACCAATGGTATGTTGCCTCTTTCCCCGTCTCCGACTTGTGCTTTACATATAATCATTCTTTTGCTAACGCGTCCGACAACAGTACATTATTGTCAACTTGGGCATCTCCGAGAACTTTGGCAAGGTTGACTTTGACCATCTAACGTTCCCAACGCAAATGAAAGTCGACTATATCCGTGTATATCAGCCAGCTGATGCGATAAACTATGGATGCAACCCGCCAAATTTCCCGACAGAGGATTACATCAATACGTACGTTGTATGTAAACCCTCTGGTACGAAAGTTAACTGGCCACCCTAGATATATTGATGCGTACACGAATCCAAATCTCACCACATGGGTCGATGATTACCACCAGCCATTCCCAAAGAACAGTTTCCTTGGTCAATGCTAAACATTCACGGTGCCTGGAGCCCGCGCCCTTCAAAGCATATATAGTTGCATTATGAACTAATTACGCGCCACCGCGCATGCGCATACTCTCGCGGACGTGGCCGAGTGCCCGACCTTTGATGATGGGTATGGATGTCAGGACATGCCGCATACCGCAGTAGGCTAGTTGGACTTACTTTTCGTCGTTTCTCTCTTCATAATCTTTAGTATGATTCATTTGCTTAGTAGTTCAGTTGCATTGGAACCTCCTTCAACTATTCCCATCTACGCTCGCTCGCTCGCGCGTTCGCACTCGCTTTACTTCTTTCGTGACATAGCAGAGATACCCGCCCACCGTGTATTCGACTCATTGACTTTCTCGAAATTGCCTAAGTGATCCAGAAGGGAGGATGTTTATCGTCAGCAGGTTGATAAGTATTACAGGTGCTTCTTCGAACGCGAACTAGTAAAAGGTTTCAACCTGGCATGCAACATTAATAACACTAGTTGGAGCTATGAAGAATAAACTGTGTATGCATACAAGGAATATCATTAATCTTTCCCAGCTGGACATGAGCACTGATAACGACAGTGTAAAATCAAGTTTTTAGACACCTCATACAAGACACAAACGACGCCACTGGTATAAACGAATGACTATCTACTTGTCCCTGGTCAGGCCTGAAATCACCGATAGGGAATCGATGCTATGTATGTTATCACTCCATTCCATTCCTCATATTATCATACTGGCTCCCTTCATACTTGAGCCAATTGCGTTGTCCGTAGCGTAGCCCACCCATCGCCTCCTTGACCACCGCCACCAAACTCCTCCCGGGCTGTCCATCCTTGCCAGGACCTCCCTCCATACCCTCCCTGTCCTGGCCCTTATCTCCACTGAGCTCCCAAAACATGCTTCCCGCCAAACCCTCCTTCTTGATCCATTCACCCTTCCACTTCCCTACCTCCTCAGTGTCAAAACTGACCATCTCTTTCGTCTGGTGGTTGTACGCCCAACTCGCGAGTGCCTTCTCGTCATGCATCACATCTGAACCTGGGAGTGGTAGGGCGCGATAGTCGTAGACGCCCGCCTCCCAGCTGCCCCCACCGACACCATTAAACGGCGTACCTGGGCCTTTGGTGTGCATGAATGATCGACCGTACAAGGGTATGCCCATTACGATCTTGGAGGGTGGTACGCCCTGCTTAATGTAATAATGAATGGCATCTGCTGCGTTGATCGGTTTTCCAAGGACGTTAGCCTGGTGGTTCGCGATTGGATCCCACGAACCCGCTATGGATATTTCTGCGTCAGGGACTCCGTTCTCTAATCATGTAACAACACTGACAGAAGTCGTATGCCATCATATTGAAAAAGTCAAGGGACTTGTTCATATCCGCGATATGTAACTTCTTGTAGTGTTCGGGTCCACATGGTGCTGCGATCTAATCAAGACATGTACATCAATATACATGGTGAATGTGGCAATGATGATAAACGTACGGTGAGCAAGAATTTATAATCTATGCCTTTCTCATGTGCATGCTTGTCGAGCGCAACCCGAAGTTCGTGGAGTAACGCGACATAGCCCCTTGCCTGCTCATCGTTACTGGGGTACTCGTAGTCGACATCAAGCCCGTCGAAACCGTAATCCTCAAGAATGCGCACGGAAGATTTTACGAAATGTTCACGGAGAGCGGGGTTGACGACAACAGGGTGGAATGTGGGGGAGTACGTCCAGCCACCTATGCTCAAGAGGACCTTGAGGTGGCGGTTCTGTTTCTTGATCTTGTATATAGCCTTTAGATTGCCGTAGAGGTTTTTGCCGACGTCGTTCCACGAGTCACCCTCGTAGTGGATGTCCTTGTCAGCCCAGACGTCGGATAAGACTACCTCGCCTGTATCAGCCCTGATATTTGCGAACGAGTAGAGGATGTGGCTGACAGGGCGTTGTCAGTCGGTCAAGTGCTAGCGAAAGGGGATTTACGTACGTGAGATCGTGAGCTGGGATCTTCGAGGGCGGAAACTTGCGGCCGTAAATACCCCTGCAGATTAAGAATCAGATAGTGGATAGGTCTAGATGTGCATGATATTCACCAGTTGACGAAACTAAGAAGCCATTAGCGCTGTGGATCTAACAAGGAGAAAACCACGTACTAGCCAACGCTGACTTTTCCTTGTTCAGGCATAGATGAATTTGTGTTATGTGGCTTTTCAAGGTTGTCGGTACTGGTGGTGGGAGTAGCAATGATGGTGGTATGTGAAGAAGTGGTGTGCGTGGGGGCGGCTGGGATATTTATGTCAAGAGAGGCTGACGGTCCTGACCACGGACCGAATCTATATGACGCAAATCCGAAGAAAAGCAGGCCAGTCAGAAAAAACAAAAGTCGTCGGCGGTGTTGTCTGGGCTGCTCTGGCAGCTGCAAATGAGCGACATCCTCGTCAGTTGGAAGACGAGTGTACGTCGAGGCCATGTCAGCAGCCGTTCAATATCATGTACAAGGTAGAAGTTACGTGTGGCACAGCCACAGCCGTCAAGGTACATAAGTCGATGATATTCCGACATATCAGTCGAGATTCTTGGCATCTCGGTGCCGGCCATCTCTGCGAAATCGGAGGTACTAGGCTCACGTGGTCCCTTTTTTGGCGGTGACAGCAATGAGTTCCAGAGGTAATGCCTGGTGAAATGCCCGACGATCTTCCAGCGTCCCTATATAACCCCATGTTGTTGCCGTGTTATCACAGCCATATCAAATGAGAGCTATTCTAGCTATTGCGGCCGTCGTATCTTTGCTGAGTGTCGCTCGAGCCCAATCTGGCGCCTGGGGTCAATGTGGCGGCAATGGATGGTATTCCTCCTGAGGTTGTCGCTGGGTACGCAACTAATAAGCATGTCATAGGACTGGCGCAACGACCTGTGTTGCCGGCTGGGTTTGCACCCTTATCAATCCTTGTATGGTCCACATGTGTCTGTTATCACCTGGTCTCACAGAGTGATGATGACAGACTATTCACAATGTCTTCCCGGTACTTCAACATCGTCAACCAGTAGCACAGACTCTGTTGTGACCACGACCGTTCATCCGACCACGACCACGACCACCCAGCCAGGGACCACAGCGACGACCACGACGACAAGTCCTGCAGCGACTGGCTCTCAGATCCGTACTGTCCAAGACCCCGTCTATCATTTTTACCTCCAGAACGTCGGTGCGCATGGACCTTCATTTCCCTGTTCTTTCTTCCTGACTGTCACCATGATCTGACTAGGCGGCGTCCCCGTCCTTGGACCCGAATCCTCCTCTGGATACTTCACCATAGGCAGCACTATCTCTCTGAACAACGCAGATGGTTCTCAACTGTTTCTGAATATCGATACCAGTGGGACGGCCTCCTACAAGCCTTTGACACTCGACGCTACTGCGACAACGACTGACTGGGGGCTCGAGGGCGATACAATTATTACTACGTCCCCGCGCCAGCCTAACTTCCTTGCGTGCGCGACCAACGATGCGACCATTTATAACGTGTATCTACAGGAAGGGAACGATGCACCAACTGGTAGTTGCACTCTTGTGACGATGCATTTGCCATGCTTGTGCTAACTCCCGTTTGATACTTTGTATGTGTACCCCTTCCAATGTGTTGTCAACATCCACAGTGGCCACTTGTACAGAAGGATTAGGGACCTGAGTGTCCTGTCTCGTCCCCCTCCCTCGCTTGACCTTGATTACAACAGCCGTAGCGGCCAGCATCACCAGTAGTAAAAGGAGTAGAATGCATCGTCTCCTTCCTGTACGACCTTGGTAACCCTTTGCTTGTTTGAGTTCAGCAACAGCTTCATCGACGCGTACCGCAGTCTGCTCGATATTGTATTCTATGGAATCAAGGAGTGTTCCTTGGTCGATTATCAAGCTAGAAAGGTCCTTGAATAGGTCGGCGAGGCTGGATATTGAATTTGCCAGCTCATTGAGGGAATGGATACGGGAATTAATCGCGTTTTGGTCATGGGTACCCGAATCGAGTAATTGAGACTGGGATTGAGAGAGGGATAATGACTGGGATTGAGTATGTCTCTGATCGTTATGTTAGAAAAGGCGAGATCTACGCGAAGAGTATAACATACGGCGGCGGCAACGTCGTCGTCGGCAGCACTAGTGCCTTCGGACCCCTTCAAGGAAATAGCACCTGAAGCAATGAGTAGGTCTTGGTTCTTGATAGCATGACCTTGAAGTTCTGTACCAAGGTCAAAGCCATCATTTGTCGAGTCCAGGACTGGGGCTTTCTTACGCACTCTCCATGTACACCCTCTGTTTCTTGCGAAACGCAGCACTGAGATCTTGCACCTTTACAGCTAGCCCACGTTGCACATTTCTAGCTGCCACAGATTCAGAATGCCGACTTGCAGACTGAGACGGCGGGAAAGAGTGTTGTGGAAGTCCGATCTTTTGTATTATGGAGTGACATTGCCGAAAGTCGCGCGTTATGTCTGTTGTAAGAGCCTCTATGTCGCGTTCTTCCTGTGTCCGATCGGCAAAACCAGGCAGTACGTGTTTCGCATGAAGTTTGTCGAGAGCGGTTACTGTCTATTATGAATGGAAGCACCACAAGGAGATGATTTCCTCCCTCACTTTTGGCCTGAGTATCAGCTAGTATCATCTCCACCTGGTCCGAGAAGTCTACCCTGGTTTATTCCACATCTCTTAATAATCAAATTCGAACTGGTGACAAGGTAGATTCACCATTTGGGCGGGAGAGAAGCATCGAGAGTCAGGTGCTGCGGTGTTGAGATAAGGCGTTCATGTTCGTCATCGTTTTCACTATAACTTGTTTGTCGGCGCGTACGTGGTATCGACTCGCGATATGAGAGAAATAAACCAGTTCTGGAGCGAGTTGTGCATGAAGAGGAGGTAGCTGTGGAGGACATGGGCGAAATAACACTGTGCACGTGGCCAGCTTGCATCCTTTCCGCATCCACATTGATACCATTCTATCCCATTCTTTGTAGATCATCGTACAAAATTATCCAAATGGGTGATCTACAT
This sequence comes from Termitomyces sp. T32_za158, assembly GCA_018857265.1. NCBI lineage: Eukaryota > Fungi > Basidiomycota > Agaricomycetes > Agaricales > Lyophyllaceae > Termitomyces > Termitomyces sp. T32_za158. The sequence goes on along the minus strand of JABAJZ010013609.1, from coordinate 29,985 downwards.
AAATGGTGATTGCAAAGATGCAGTCTGGATAATATACAACATACTACCTCAACGAGGACGCAACGAGGCGCTCCAATCAATAGACAAATCGTGTTTTCATGGACTCTTGTCATCACTCCTATCGTAGAATCCTTCCCCTTCATTCAATATAGCGAAAAGGGACGTTGGCAGCAGTGCTCAGATATTCATGTCTGATAGACGGTCCAAGCCCTGGGCGCCTCGGCAGTCACTAGTCATCCCCTGAACATAGAATGATTTTTCAGCGTTTTTCATCATGAAAAGGCATGCGAGGACACATAATCACAGCTCTTCCGATCCTCGAAACAGTGGCTGCTAAATGTATATGGACGCATAAATAACATGTCGCCCTACGACAATACACTTGGGCAGAACTTGTGCCGAGATTGTGGAAGTTTAGTGGCCATATAGGCAATGCAGACCCGCAGATTTCAATACTTGACGTTTTTCTGGTCTGGGCTACGGGCAGATACTACATAGGCCACACTATGTATAAAGCTAGCTTTCCAAGTCCGCGTATCTTGAACGTATCCTGAAATTCTGAACGACAGTCGAGATTGACGCATATGGTAGACATATGCACTCCGGAGACGCACTTAGAAAAATCACTCTTAACGTCGACATTACATGCATATGTGTACTATGTAGATGGAACATTGTCTCGAGGTTATGGGTGATCACGAAATGACATCAGGTGTACAGCCACTCGGTTATGGTTGCACTCAAACTGCGACCACCTTCATAATTACAGAGATACTCGAACGCAACTGTCCTTGATGTGCTCTCTTGCGACGTCAGTTCGTCTGAACAGTGCTGATCTTTGCATCAAGTTGACTCTGTCTCCAGGGAAGGCATTCGATATGGCTGTGGTCACTATGTTGTGGTCTGTCTTCACATTGTGCTTCTCTGGATCTATTGTGTCACTTAATCCGCTACAGACTCTCGAAGTAGCAAAACGGGACTGTGGTACCAAGTATTGTATCCATTCCCGCCTTCATATGCAAAACTGCCCTCATTGTCCCCACTGTAATCGAGTGCGCACCCGTTAAGCGCATCTCCCCTGATCTTTTCCTGATTCAAATTTTCCAGTATTACGGCCCCGATTACAAGCAAAAGATAGTTCAAGACAGTAAAGAGTATTGCAACAATTGTGAATATTGGTACAAAGGCCCCGGCTCAATACCAAGAAAATGAGTTACGAGCACCATTAATCGATCGACGTCATCCTCAAACATTTTTGATTCTTCATGAAAACTCGCTATCACGCTTTCCTGCATTTCAATATCCAACCATCTTCGAGTTCTTTGTTTAGTCTCTGCGATCTCATGTGCTTTTTCTTAATACCAGCTAGTTATATACCACTTCGATGTAACATTGCTCCAAGCCAGCTAAATGAAGCACAAAGTAGCCCTCCCAAAAAATTAAGTATATCGATGGTATCTACTCGTAACATCTATTGTTGGAAGCTCTCAGTTATCTGTTACATGGTAATTTCTCGAGCTTCGGTGCGTTATCTTGTTCACCAGACAACAGCGAGACCCAAAACTTCGCTTTCGACCGCTCGGTATTCCGTGCGGAAGAACCGCCGTCGAGTCTCCTCTCTTACTATACCATCCCTAAACCCACACATGTCATCATAGATCCGACGGGCCAGCCCATCAGCTAGCTGGGTACGAGCATCCGCGAATGGCTCGCGCCAGTACTCCTCCTCAACCTTCTTGGTCCATTCCTTCGAACCCCATCGTGCACTTTGTGCAACATCAACAGGCGCAGCACTTTTAGCTCTTGACACAACAGCAACACCGCTTTCCTCCCAATTTCTCTGATACCCCTCCGAGTCTGTTGTAGGCATTGCCGGCGGTCGAGGAGTACTGGACGGGCTAATGGCGGGCTTCAGCTGCCCACCACCATTGACGCAGCCGCCAGGACAAGCCATAACCTCCACATAATCGTATCCTCGATCCTTTTTCTCCTTGTCCTCTACTACCTTCCTACCTGCTAGGCGCCGTGCGACCCCAGCACCTGAGCGTCCTGAGAGCTTTCCTGCTGCTCCACTTCCGATGCGGACACCCCGCTCTCGGCCGATGCGCCGTACAACGTTCTGTAAATTTCTAAAACCGTAGCATTTAGCTCCCTTAAACACTATGTCTCCATTGCCCGGTTTACTTGTGCATTTCGTAAGGGTGTACTCTTCATAATCTGTACCACGAATGGCTTGAACATGCAGCGTCAACGGGACATCCGAGGACGCTTGAAGGTGGGCGATGACCTCATGTAAATACGAGCCAGATGAGGACCCTGGGTGTACCAAGAGCTCGGGAAAGTTTATCGTAGGTACGTTTGCTGAATTTGCGGGGTTCAAGTGCGGGACATTGAGGAATGGATCAAAGGCTCCAGATGAAGAAGTGGGGAGGTCGTCGTCGAGCTCGCCTGGGACGGGCTGCATAATGTCCCACGATTTTTCGATCATAAGACGTTCAAGCTCGCCGGTCGTGATGACACAGTCCACATCGCGTGTCGAGTATACGTCGTTGTAAAAGTCAGTGCGAGAAGCCTCAAGTTTTTTGTCATAACAAGGCATCACTGTAACATGATAAATTTCACTCGGTCTAGACGAAAAATTAGGGACCTTAAAGAGGAACCGATGGGAAATACGTACACCTTACCCCAACGCACACTCATCCAGTTCTTGACCAGCGTCCCCATGACTTGTTGTGGACTCTTCGTCCGTGAGATAAATGGAAGCATTTCCGAATGTGCCTTTTCGGCATAACATATCCATCCCGGGCATGCACTTGCTAGCATTGGTAGTCCTTTCGCACTTTCTCCAGTAGAACCACTAGTCACCCCGCTTCTCGATTCCTGTTTGGCAGCATGCCACCGCTCCTGAAACTCGGCGATATGCTCCCGGAGCACAAGATGACGAGCGAAAGTTGTGTCAAAAACAAGGGCAAACCCGAGAGATTCTGTACAGAACGCGCGAATGCGGCGAAGAACTTGTCGCGGTGTCGGGTGTTGTGTGGATGATGATGCTATCGCTGCCGCAAGCGAAGAGAGGGTTTGGGGAGATATTGAAATGACAGGAATTTTGTAAGGCTCAGAGTTGGGTACAATTGACGAGGCATATAGTTTTTTCTTGTTGGATTCAAGAAAGGTTAGGACTTCGGTGTGTGACTGGAGAGTGATAAGGACAGATTCGGCCGAAGTAATGCAACCACTAAATTGGACATTGAATCATCACACAGTTCAGAGATAAGAGATAGACGTACGAACATGCAAGGCAATCATTCAAATTTACTTGAGCTTGCTCCAGTTTCTTCACTGGGGCAGGAGCCGGGTCTTTGTCATCTTGTGTCACCTCATAGTAAGCGCCATTCTGGTCAATTTGAATCGCAGTCTGGATTCAGTCATTAATGGATTGACAAGAGACATCTGGAGGTAACATATGCCATACTGCAGCAGCACCTGGATCCTTTTCTGGCCCTAGGGAGTTGGCTTGTGTTACAGGTTTGATACAAGCCTGAGATGGTCCAATGAAATCGTTTAGATCACTAAGCGTCTAGCAAGGTGACGAGGTTTAGCCTGTCATTGATATCAATAGCTAGATATACATACAAGGGCACCGGAAAATGCCATGGTAGGGAGAAGAATTTGTCCAAGTACATATCATCGGATATCGGTGAGATCGACCCAGGCCGAGGATAAAAATAGAAAATTTTGATCCTTTCCACACGTGACAAAACGATTTCCGATGTTGCTCCGGGTGTTACGAACATTGTCGCTTTCCTTTCCCTAAGTCGTGCAATTACCGCACATGGAAACACTTAGTGAGCCAAAGCATGAAGCAACACATGAAGAAAAAACTGTAAAGTAGGCTTACTAGTCCATGATCACAGAAACTACACGATGCGGCGGAACAGTTGTCAGGAATGGATGAATGAAGTTAGTTTACACCACCGGCAAGCCACATTACAGGGCTAAGTGTCAGGGGTAAAGATGGTACTCTACTCTGATTCAGTTGTCGAAGAAACACGATTACCTTACCATTTTGCACGTCCCTCCCTATCTCCAGTCCGGCTCAATCAACGCCCGAGCATGTACATAGGTCTCCCGCATACCGACCTAGGAGCTGTCTTTCACAGTTTCGGCGGTTTATGAAGACTAAAACTTACAGTTGTTCTGAAAGCATTAACCTTTTGCTGAGTGGTCCGATGCTGAGAATATTGCCAGGGTAATTGGATGTTAAGTAACCTACGTATGTAATTCGCGTATATATTTCCTCCAAGACCTGCGAAGAAAGCGCTGGATAGTTTGAGCCAATGTGATTTGTTCAGAAAAACGGTGGATGTCTGCGTCACGCGATCCGCGATCGAAGTGCTTATTGAGATAACTCTTCGGTAGTTTGTCTTTCCTTTATGACCATCATCAACTAATAACTCAATTCTCAACATCTGCCTTGCAAATCCAATCATGGCTTTTCCTGCTTCACGTACGCCTGCTTTGACCCACTTTCTGGCGCGCTCCTTTGCCTCGTTGCATAATGTACCTCCACCGAACAAGAGGTAGAGCCTGTCGCCGCTTCTATTTTTGTCGACACACTAACAAATTATTAAGTCCCACAGGTGCGTTGTATAGCGCACAGGTTACCACTGCTCAGCTATGCTGAACAGAATCTCAGCTATAGTGCTGATGAACATGGGTGGCCCCGAAACTGTCCGTTGAAGCTTTAACTACAATTTGCCAGCTTGACATTTTATGCAGGTTTCAGAAACTCATGACTTCCTTGAAAACCTTTTTTCTGATGGTTACCTCATCCCGTTACCATTCCAGCGTGTTCTAGCGCCCTTTATTGCACGTCGACGGACACCACAAATAGAGAAACAGTACCAAGACATTGGCGGCGGATCACCAATTCTGAAGTGGACGAAATTACAGGGTGAAGGCATGGCGAAGCTTTTGGATGAGTTGCATCCGGAAACAGCCCCACACAAGTCCTACGTAGCTTTTCGGTATGTTCGCCCTATGACCGAGCAAATGTTGGCGGAAATGAGGGCAGACGGAGTGAAGAGGGCGATCGCGTTCACGCAGTACCCGCAGTACAGTTGCAGTACGACCGGGAGCAGTCTGAATGAGATGTTTCGAAAAGCGAGCGCGCATAACACTGGGGATATTGAATGGAGCGTTATAGACCGATGGGGTACCCACCCAGGGTTTGTTGAGGTACGTTCCTCTTTCAAACTCCCGAATTATCAGATGAGAAACCTACGGACAGGCTGTAGCACAGAACATTGAGGCTGCTCTCTCCAAGTTTCCTGCATCTACTCGGAAAGAAACTGTTCTATTATTTTCTGCACATTCGCTACCCATGTCTGTTGTCAACCGCGGAGATCCCTACATCCTTGAAGTCTCGGCATCTGTCTCTGCAGTCATGGACAGGCTTAGGCATAGCAACCCTTACCGTCTGGTTTGGCAGTCTCAAGTGGGTCCATCAGCATGGATGGGCATGCAGACGGGGAAGGCGCTTCAGGGTCTGGCACGGTTAGGTAAGAAGCAAGTTGTACTGATTCCCATTGCATTCACCAGTGATCATATTGAAACATTGTATGAAATTGATCTGGAGTATGCCGAGGAGGCACGCGCGGTGAGAAGCCCTCTCGTCACGAAACACAGAAGACAAGAACTGACCTCCTTTTTTTGTCTTGGCTACTGCAGCATGGCATAGAAGTACACCGGGCGGAGTCACTTAATGGATCACCGGTGTTCATCAGGGCACTGGCCGATATCGCTGCACAACACCTGAAGGAATGTGGGAGCGGGAAAGGTCCAGTTAGCACACAGTTCGGTCTGCGGTGCCCAGGATGCACAAACGCGACATGTGGGCAGCAGAAGACGTGGTTTGCGCGCGGAGGTCGTTAGTAGTCTGTATAACGAGCCGAATGACGCGCCCCGTTTATATACATAATTTCGAAGAGAGCCACAAAGCTTAGTAAAACTCTGAAGAGATTCTCCGAATTGGCTGCTGAGTCATCCATCTTTAGACACCGTCTTACGGCGCTTGCTTCTTTACGCGTTTGGGCGCGCCCAATATCTCATATATAAGTCTAGAGGTTCCATACTTCTTCGCTATCGCTCCTTTCTTCTCTGTAATGGCCCATACAACCGTCGTATCCTCCCCAGGCAAGGTTTTGGTTTCTGGTGGTTATCTTGTGCTCGATCGCGAGTACTCTGGCACTGTGGTGTCGACATCGTCCAGGTTCTACACCGTCATCCAGGAAGATGCCTCTAGGGGCGCAAATAATATCCGTGTGAGGTCTCCGCAGTTCTCTAGTGCAACTTGGGAATACTTTATCTCGATGACACAATCTACTGTAAAGGTGGAGGAAGCCCCAACGAAGTACGTTAAAAATACTCAGCGTTCCTGTGCGTTGCTCTTACGAAGATGAAAATGTAATTCAGTACCAGCCAGAACAAATTTGTCTACCTCGCGCTGCAAATCACACTTGCACTTATTGCCGAAATTAGCGGAATTCCATCGGTGAACCATTCCTTGTCTAAAGGACTCGACATTGCAATAGTTGGAGACAATGATTTCTATTCGCAAAGAGAAAAGGTCGGAATTAAGCTCGATGTTGAGCTCAGAATTGAAATTCAACCTTGAATAGCTCGCTTCATTGCATCTCCCGCGAACTCTCGGTTCGCTCAGTCAAATCCCTCCTTTCACTTCAACGGGAGTTCCGCTATCTCAAGTACACAAAACGGGACTTGGTTCTTCCGCCGCCCTCATCACATCTCTCGTCTCTGCTCTGCTAATTCACTTTTCAAGCATTCCGATGGACGCTTTCTCCGTTGCTTATGGCGATGGCCGCTTGCTAGCCCACAATCTCGCACAGTATATCCATTGTTACGCTCAGGGAAAGGTGGGCAGTGGTTTCGATGTCGCTGCGGCCGTATTTGGCAGCCATATCTACACGCGCTTCAATCCTGCAGTACTGAATGGATTGATGAATGAGGAAGCGGCGAGTCCCAATATAAGTTTGATATCTTTCGAAATCGCTGACGCAGGACTATTCTCCATGCAGCTAAACTCTAAACCTCTTTATTTGACACTCTCGCCCTCCAACAAAGCATGGGACTATACCATAAAGCCGTTTAAGCTCCCACCCCTAACAAGGCTTATGCTCGCCGACGTCGACGCGGGCAGTGACACTCCGACGCTTGTGGGCAAGGTCCTCAAATGGCGGACAGAAAATCCTGAAAAAGGTATGACACTTCTTTTCTGCTGCCAATATGCAGTAATTGCCGCTGCGTGGCGTGGATCAAACTCGGGCTGACGATGGACACCTGTCTTTTTTGTGTTGATTGTTCTGTCCATTCTAGCACTTGCATTGTGGACTGATATAGATAGATTGAACACGAGACTGGCGGAAACTCTCGCTGCGCTGTCAGGACTGTATGAAAAGGATGCCTCTAGTTATATTACTGCACTCAAATATATTGCATCCTTGCAACCCATACAGGTCAGTCCGTAACCTAGTCGGAAGGACACCTGCTTGATGATATTTTCTCCAGTGGTTAGCCAATCCCTACCAACCCGAAGAAGAAAAGCCTACTATCGCCAAGTTCTATGATGCACACATGATTTCACGGGTATTCGTTTCAGAATTTTGTGTACTCCGTGGTTTACTTACCACCTCATCTATTTCAGACTATTCGCATCCGAATGAAAGAAATGGGAGAGCTTTCCGGCGTGCCTATCGAGCCGGCGGAGCAGACCAAACTCCTCAACTCTTGCGTATCCCTTGCCGGTGTAATCGGAGGCGGCGTCCCAGGCGGTGTGTCAATTCCGTCTTCCTCCTAAAGTGTCGGAGAACTCACGCAGTAGTGTAGCCGGTGGATATGATGCGATTTGGCTCTTGGTATGCGATCCTATTGACTCGTCGCCTGATATTCCTCCTGTGCAACGCGTGGAGCAAGCATGGAGCGAATACACTGAGCTCGATGTGTCCCCTCTGTCTGCAAAGGAGAGTTTTGCACATGGAGTCTGCGTCGAGAGCGTGGATGCAGTCATAGGTTTGGCGGCGGTGACGACCTTGCCATCGTAGTTTTGCAGTCAACATCGATTTTGGACTATTTTTCTTACTGCACATATGCACATATATCTAGACCTTTGCTTATACCAGATATACATCTACGTGTTCTTCACTATACATACTAACGGGTTGAGATGTGTCCCAGATTTTGTGCTGAACCAGGATATTTGAAGATTAACTAACTGAACATTGGAATTTTAATGCGAGCTTGTTCACTAGTCTGAAGGGACAGTTTTATTTACTTCATCCCCTCAACTTACGTGATGCGCAATGATGTTAGCGAACAAGAGTATAGTGCATATTCAGTAACACATTGACGTCCTGTCGATAGAGTCAATGATCTATGTGTACATACATGACCCCAAACTCCCCTAACCTCGTCATTACAAACATATCCTCGGGTCGCCTTTCGCAGACCAGGATTTCCCAAGAGCTAGGAAGAGCGAAATTACCATGACCACAACGCCAAAGGCTGCACAAAGGACGGCAGGAAGCTTGGCGCGACCATGCCATGGAAGCCTGGCGTCTAATAATCTAAAATAACAAGCCGCGGGAAAGATGTATGCGAGCGCCGTTGCAGAGACACCGCCTGTGACTTCAAGCATGACACCGAGATCGCACGTTATGAGTGCAACTATAAGTAGAATGAGCCTATGCCAAAAATCCAAAGCGGAAAAAGAATACTGATGAGAGAGGCAAACAGGATGGTTGTCGTGAAAAAGATATGCCGTTGTTGATTAAACGCCTCATGTGAGAAGAAATAGTTCTCAATGACCTGAAGAGGTAATAAATTATGGCACGTAGTTATTGGCGGAATGAAGCATACCTCTCTACACACAAACAACTCTAGTGGCAACGTAGTAAACATGTTCAACCCAAAACAAAAACGAGCGACGTTTATCAAGACGTTATCCTGAAAGATCAAAGTAAGTCAATATATAGCTCCGCACAAAACATGACAATTACCGAAGCGAAGTTGTTCAAAATGTTTCCTTGCGTCTTGTTCGTGAAGACCATGTATGCTGACACCGCCAGAGTTGTGCAGCACACAAGTGAGACAAATGTCGAGATATGCGTTACTTTCGCAAAACGGTCAAGGGTTGGTGTACGAAGGCTTCCGTAGATGAGGAGGGTGTTGTGGTGACATACTATAAAACCAGATGAGTCATGCATGGGTAGCCACAAAATATCCCTACCGAAAGCGAAGCTAATTACACCAATTGCCTGGAAAATGCCAGGTTGTATGATAGTGAAACGCTTTGATGGGTCACCTCTGAGCTCTGACGATGTATGTGGCCCCTCAACAATAACGGACACGACGATGATGACCATGCCAATGAGGGCAATGCCCGAAGCTCGAGCAAGTTTGTGAATATCGCGATAAAGAGAGAGCGGGTAAGATACGCATGCTGTACAGAGAGCAATAATGAACTGGCGGTTCGTGAATAATTTGAGAACGGGGATCTTATAGAGGTTGGGGAATATCGAACGAATGACGTGTGGTATTGTATCACCGATGATGATGCCGAAAGCACACATACCTGCACTAGAATGAGAGGAAAATCTCCAGTCAGGCGGAAGGTGCTTACCTCCGAAAGCAAAGGCGAACTGAAAAAATGAGACAGCGGCTCGACCGCTAGATCCAAAACAGTGGTCCATGATCTCGATATAAGAATGTCGACCACTCAATTTTGCGTTGATGACGATAAGACGGATTGTCCAGTCTGTGACGGCACACAAGATCGCGAGGAGAAATAATCCAGTGAAGAAGCCAGCTTGGCTGACTGCATAAGGCAATCCTGCATGAGATAAGTCTAAGACGGACTTGGAAATCGATTGCTAAAGTACCAATTATGCCTGCGTGGAGTTAGCGTGAAGTGTACTACAGAACTTTCTTCGAGCTTCACCTGCTCCGAGAATTGAATTTGCCATGTTGGCAATGGAATCTAAGAGGCCACCACCGGCAGTTCTCTTCCTCGCCAACTCATCCAAGTTATGATCATAGTCTCCAGACATCTCGTGCCTGTTTTGAGCATCGGTACTTCGTCCCCTGGTCGTGTCGACAAGCCCAACAAGCAGAGGCATGGTCTGATCTGAGCGCCCTCGTGCTGGTATGCTTTCTACGTCAATGTTCTCATCCAATTCGTCAGAGTCCAATTCAAATTCTACACACAGGGTACGTTAAATTCGTAATTGCGGGTGACCTACAGAATGGGACTGGACACGTACACACCTGCTTCACGACTAGCAAAAGTTGAACGCAGCGGTGGCGCAATGATCACAGGTTCTTCTTGGAACCTTACCGTATGATCTGAACGCGTAAGCAGCATGCTTTCTTGCGCAAAATCATCATCGTCATTGTCGACGGAAAAAATGGTCTGATTATGAGTGTGGCTAGCAGATCCAAGAAGTGGTTGGGAATGCTCTGCATCTGCTGACAGAGTTCTGTCCTTTCTCGCAGGTTTAAGAGGCATTATGGATGAGTAGAGACAATGACCATCGAGAGGATGCTGAACTTATTTACTGACGATGCGAGCAATGGAATACTATCACGTGATACACAAAGGGAAAGAAGTCAACTTACAACCTCTTACAACCTCACGTCAGTTCAGGCGCCTCAGATTCACATGTATTTTCACATTTTCATATTGACTTGTAAATTGTCGATGGGAGTGTAAACGTTCAAGCCAAAGGTTTTCTGCCAATGCGCGATCCACGTGGACGACTTGATGGTGCCAAACGCCAAGAAACGATCGCTCTACATATGTCTTTCTGTTCAGTCTCCATTCTTGTAGTCTAGTCTACCCTTTGATTTTTGGTCATTACGAGCTGGCTATTCGCCTTATATGTTTGATTGCTCCATCGCCATGTCCTGCTCACTATCCTTTCCCTTTGCTAGTAGCTTCTTGATGCTCCTTTTCATGTTCACTTGCGCCTTGGGCAATCCCCAAGCGTCCGTCGAACAACTGGCAGCTGACTATGGACTGTCTACGAGCACATCCTTTCCCTTCCCCAGTGCAACGCAAAATACACAGGATACTCAGAAACTTCTTGTTCAAAATTGGTCACTCGGCAAAGGGGTCATCCAAACGAATCCTAATAACCTCGCCTTTGTTACGGACCCCTTTCCTACAAAACCAGTAGCTATTGGAACGACCAAGAATCTAGGAAAATCTGTCCTGCAAGTCACTTATCCCCGAGGCAGCTATTCGTCCGAAACTGGTGGTGCCCAGTTCTACAATTTGTGGAATGCCACGGCGGGATCAAGATTCCAGACGATGATGGTATCATACGAAGTGGCATTTGACAATTATTTTGACTGGGTCAAGGGTGGCAAGCTTCCTGGATTGCGGGGCTCGACAAAATCCAACTTAGGAGGATGCAGCAGTACAAAAGCATCGGCCACAAATGACTGTTTCAGTATTCGACTTATGTGGCGCAACAGCGGAAATGCCGAGAGTATGTCTAAAGGAACTTGATTCCGATTGTTCTTCTGAATCGGAATTTGTAGTCTATGCCTCCATACCTACCTCAAACGAATTTTGCAACCAACCCGGAGTTAGCTGCGCCTCCGATGCAACAAGTCTGCAGCGAGGCTCATTTGGCTTTGCTGGTGGCCAGTACGTGTTGTGTTCAATTGCATACGAGATTGGTGTTGATGACTATAGATGGAATCGTATCACTCTTCTCATCCGTCTGAACGATCCCCAGACTGCCAATGGAAACATCCAAGTCTAGTGTGTCAATATTACGAAAAGCTGATGCGGGTGACTGATGTTTCGTTACATATTCTAGTTACAATGACCTCTTGGCAATCAATCAACAAGATCTGCAGCTCCGAACAAATGCGCAAGTCTATTTGAATGGACTCTACTTCTCGTGCGGTCTCCTGATCATGACCTTTCTCCTTATCTAATAATACTCGAACAGGACATTTTTCGGGGGTAGTTATTGCTTTTACTTGGAGGTTAGGGAACTGACATTTCGATTTCCAGGATCCGATGAAAGCTGGGCAACACCAAACACTACCCATTCGTATTTTCGCAACATCATCCTGTATGGCAGCAGTGTCGCCTCAAATTCTACAGGCAAAGCTATTAACAGCGCATTACGATCAATCATTATACCTGGCGTCACAAATAATCTCTTGTCAGGTGTAACGGCTGCAATATGTCTACGGTTTCTTCTATCAGTCACAGCTTTTCTCGCAGTGTAATCTTGGCACCTATCCTTATTAATAGTATTGTAGGTTTGATATTTTCCAATATCATGTAGTAATGCACATAGACGAATCTATACAAAGACCGTCATGCAATTACCCCTTTCTTGTTTAATCATGGATACCGTTCATGTATTCAGTTGGGATTCAAAAATATTGACCTAACTGAATTTAGTGTGGTACGTATGCAAAATTTTCGTTCTTTTGGAACGAATTATGTATGTACTTACTTACCCGCGTTTCCAAGAACGAACCAGTCCACGTGACAGCGTCTCCCACGTTACTTATTGAAGACGTCACTTTCAAGGACTCCATATCTACTCGAGGGAACAGGTTCCCAAACTCTGTTTTTGAAATCCGACCAGACTATCTTTAATATGTTTCTTCGATATGCTCCTCTATCCTTTCCTTTAACTTTTATGCCGATCATATACGTTGCCAGTCAACAGATCTCAGCTGAACAAATTGCTGCGCAGTATGGCCTCACGTCCAGCACAACTCTACCATTTCCTAGCGCCACACAAAATGCAAAGGATACAGACTCCTTCGTCGTATCAAGATGGTCTCTCGGAAAAAGCAGGATCCAGGACAATCCAGATCATCTAGCATTCGTCGACGATCCCTTTCCAAGCACGTCCGGAGTAAATTCTACTGGCCCGGTACTCGAAGTTACATACCCGGAGAACAGCTTCGGCTCCTCAAATAGCGGTACACAGTTTATCAATTTGTGGAATGCCAGCGACGGATCGTCGTTCCAGTCCATGCTCCTTTCTTACGAAGTGGCTTTTGATGCTGGCTTCAACTGGGTCAAAGGCGGGAAACTCCCAGGATTGCGTGGTGGCTTGAATTCCACCGGTTGCAGTGGTGGTAATCAGGCGGACGGGAAGGAGTGCTTCAGCACACGGTTAATGTGGAGAGAGGATGGGGAGGGGGAAGGTGTGTGATCATGATTCGTCCGCTATTCCATTCTTCTCAAACAGGTCCCAGTCTATGCATACATACCCACTCCGAACAATTTATGCTCTTCGGATGGTGTCATATGTAATCCGGACTTTGGTACTTCTCTTCAGCGTGGCGCATTCGGCTTCGTCAGTAACCAGTGAGCAAGTTTGGTTGATTTGGGAAGGTTTCATTCTCACATCAAATCAGGTGGAATAGAATTACCCTACTCGTCCGCCTGAACAATCCTCCAAACGTTGCCAACGGCAATGTTCAATTGTAGTCCGTCGCCCTTTTCAGTGTTTCCTTGACAATCGAGCTGATTGATATGGTCTTCCAAACCAGTTACAATGACTTGAAGGCCATAGATCAACAGAATCTCCAAATCCGCAGCAGTTCGTCAGTTAATGCGAATGGTCTATTTTTTTCGTGAGTGCGACTTCTCCTGGTTAGTAGTGTCCTTCACCAAATGAACATTCATTGTGATTCTAGGACCTTCTTTGGAGGTGACTCGGATAATCTGATCATCTTATAACGTATTCTCATATTGATTCATAACAGGCTCTGACGATAGTTGGGAAACACCTACAACCACCCACACATATTATCGTAACATCCGTTTATACGGCGGAAGTGCAGCATCCAACCTTACTGGCCAAGTTGTCAGCGCTGCCGATCGCACAGCATATCTTCAACTGAGCACTCCGCTTCTTTGTCTCATCGGATGGGCAACCATGTTACTCTAAGATTGTACATTCATCATGTCACCAAGCTAATCGGACGTAGCGCATATAGTTCAAAGACTTGTATCATACCCAGTTCCATTTTCCTTGTAATTTATCCTTGAAATCTCTTGCCTCAGGTTCTGGAGCATCCACATATTATCTATCCGATCGGGTTATCTACCCGCCGACAGTACCGTCGCGCTACAGGATATTGGGGAATTGAAACGCAGCACTCAGATTCGCGTAAAACGTTGAGGTTAATTACTTGTATAACCAGTGGACACAGATTTGAATACGCTGAATTAAGCCTATCGTTGACCGTAGTTGACCGTGTCTAGGGAAGAACTTTTTTTGCGTGATAATGTGAAAAAATGCACATCAGTGCTGACTATCCCACAAACAAGTCGTCATTGGGCAGGTACATAGGAGGGAGAAAGTGATGGCGAAGTTTCTGGAACGGTTGCAAATTGAATGTTGAAGACCAGGACAAAATTTCTGCGGATTGCTCGCATTGCAGGGAGTGTATGTCAAAACAAAAGGCACATCGATCGCGAGTATCGAGCAAGTTTCGCTGCCTTGGTTCGGAGATTTTCTGGATTGATGGTTGTCACGATCACTTTTCTGAATCTGAATCTCTCAGGACATTTTGCTATATCGGATTTCTTATTAAATTTTCCCTTGTTCTCTGTATTCTTGTCCTTCTCTGTTAAAAAGCGCCAAAATCTGCATCTTTCAAAATACTACCTTGCTTGAACTTGAAAGTCACATCCACCCGTTCTTTCTAGTCGCGCTGCTCGTCTTCGAGCTCACAACGGACATCCCACAAACTTTTCCCAACGGTCTTGAAGACGTAAACGACAACTACAATACCGTCTATACCTCTCATGTCCTATCCACCCAACTCATCGGAGCTTCCTTATCACTCTAGAAGCCGCAACTCCAGCTGGGACCTCTTAGCAGGCATCAAGAAACTCGAGCATTCGTACGAAGAATTTGACACGCGGAATTCGAGCCAAGCCCACCTTGTCTATGCAGATGGAGACATTCCCAAGAGCAAGGTAAGTCAGATCTATATAGATATCGCTTGGAATGTACACGTGGATAATTATTGAGAAAATTGCAACGTTGTCAGTTTCTGAAATTCTATAATTATCTCTTGAACGTGTCGATTGTGACGCGCTGGTTTCTATTCGTTGTTCCTCTTTTGGCTTTGCTTTGGATTCCTGGTATACTCTCACTTACCGTTTTCCCCAAAACCACTGTGAGTCGAAGCCTGACCTCGAGCGATCACACAGTAACCATCACTTTTGCTAGATATGGGATGTACGACTGTTATGGTGGAGTGTGTGGCTCAGCATAGCATGGGGAGGTTCGTTGCCTTTAGTCTTCGTGTAGAGAATCTGTGATGATCGATTGTAATAGGATGGTGGGTAGCACTCGCTTTGTCGTAAGTTTGCCAACCTCAGATCCGCGTGCGGTATTCATGGCATGACATTGCTATTCTGCAGCCTCATGATTCCATCCATGTTAAGATTTACCATTGGCTTTGTGGCGGTGGGAACACGGAGATACATTGACTGGATGGCGGTTCTACACAGGTCAGCTTTACTTTATGGAAAAGGGGGGTAATAATTCTTATTTTCAAACATATTCGCAGATATATTGCACTCTTCGCATGGACACTAACTATATGGATCTCATGGGGCCCCCTCATTGATGATAAACAAACTAACAAAGCCAGTACCAAGAGTACTCAGGCTTCTGATACGGCTGCGCGTTTACTTTTCGCATTTTTTCTTTGTTCTGCAGCCCTCTTGTTTGAGAAATTCTCTATCCAATGGATTGCTGCAAAGTTCCATGAACGTTCTTATGCCGGTTTGCCTCTGTCCTATTGAATCGTGCAAGAACTAAGATTTGGCGCATGACAGACCGCATCGCCGATCAAAAGTTTGCTGTAAAGTCCCTAGTGACTTTGTATCGCAACTCAAAAGATTTAGCCGGACGATCGGATGACCTCCAGGATGAGCCGTCGAAGAGAGGGTCCGTTGATGCCAAACGATTCTTCAAGAAGTTCAGACAGGGCGTACGTATGGCCGCCACTACGACTACCACGGCGTTAGGAAACGTCGCTTCGGAAATAGCAGGAAGGTAGTAATGGTCTAAAGTTGTTCTATCAATGAGCACGTTTACTCACGCGATCGGGTTACAGCTCTGTCCTCCAACCTAACTCTCCTCATGCGATGGTCAAAACTGCCTTGGAGTCCACCAACAGATCAAGACTGGTTAGTTTAAAGAGCAGTTGTCAGATACTTTATCCTTGCTTCGAATGACAAATTCACTTTAGCTTGCCCGTCGGCTTTTCTACTCTTTTGCAAAACCCGGTGCAAAATATCTCCTCGTAGATGATATAGCGCCCTATTTCACAACCTCCGAGGAAGCGGACCACGTTTTCTCAATCTTTGACAAGGATAGCAATGGCGATGCATCTCATGATGAAGTCGAAATGGCTTGCCTGTGAGTAGAAAACTGGTGCCGGGCAGCGGCTTTCCCGTAGTCGAAAAGCGCTTCAAGCTCATCATTATCGCTGTAGGGAAATTCATCGCGAACAGTTATCTATCGAAAAGTCTATGCAAGACCTCGACAGCGCTGTGGGACGTTTGGATAATATCTTGATGAGCGTTTATACTGTGATTGCCCTTATCATCGTTGCCGTCGCATTGGTGTGTTTGCATAGCTTGGTTCTTCAGGTTGTTCCTGATTCAAGGTCATCATTTTTCAGGAAGCTCAACTGGCTACTATGGTCACGGGGGCCGGGACTCTTATTCTTGGTTGGTGACTGTATCAAAGGGTCTCGCATCACGATGATCTCATGTCGTTATTGTTTCCAGGTCTGAGCTGGCTCATTGGTGGTAGTCTACAGGAGGTTCTTGCAAGCATCATCTTCCTTTTCGTCAAACATCCATTCGACGTTGGCGATCGCGTTTATATCAACAAAGAATATTATACTGTCAAAGAGATCCGTCTCCTCAGCACGGTTTTCCTTGATTCAAACAACACGTTCGTTCAAGCTCCTAACACAGTGTTGAATACATTGGTATAAAGCCTCTTTTAAAAAAATCGTCGTTATTCATCTCATCTCACTGTTTCAGTTCATTCAAAATATTCGCCGTAGCCCACAAGTAAGTTCAGATACACTGTTCGACTCCTCCTTTTATCGTCAATATAGATGTCAGAAACGTTCACGTTTGACGTGAGTTATGCCACCACTTTCGGAGATCTGGAAAAACTGCGTGAGAAGATGCTCGACTTCGTCAAAACAGAGCGACGTGATTATCAGCCTGCTTTCGATGTCGTTGTAAAGGGTCGGAAGGCTTCGCCTGCTACACTGAATCAATGCTGATCATTTCCGCAGACTTCCCGGACCAAGAAAGGTTGACGCTGTCAGCTGATATAAAATATAAGAGTAACTGGCAACAGGGGGCTTTAAAAGGTTCAACCAATTTGGCTTGATATATATGTATCACTCATTTCAATCGCAGCAAGCCGGCGAAATAAGTGGATATGTACACTCAAGACAGCACTGGTTGAACTCAAAATTTACGGTCCTTCTGGCAACCCTGATATACCACCCCCTCCAACGCTATACACGAAGGTACCTTACGAGGAAATTAAGGCCAAAGAATGTCAAACAACGGAAGGAGTTTCAAATCCCCAAAGAGAACCACCTGAGTGGAAACTCGCGGACAAAAATGCTGTGATTGGTATGTGATATCTATGGTCCTCGAGAAAAGCCAAGATGTGATCCTCCCCAGTTGATCAATCCAGGAACGTTTTTGGAGAAGTTGATGAGGTTTGTGTCCGTGTTCCCGATAATACGAAAAGATGTATTGACGTTTTTCACCAAAGCTTTACATGACAGACCCCAAGGATCTTTCCGGCAGCCCAGGCGATAATGTGAGGCAGAAATCCTCAGCGCCCCAGATGCCCTTTTCGGCTGTTGGGTCATCTTCAACTATTAAGGCAGACGATATCGAAATGTCGAAAAGGCATTAACAGATACTGTACTGGAATGAAGCGGTATCCTCATAATACCCAGTTTTATTGTGATATGGAAGGACTGGTTGACAATGAAAAATGGCCTCATCGCATTGATATAAGATATGTTCTCATTAGGACCCCTAGTTGGTCCTCTTAAACTGCCAGCGCTTCTCTGTCCATGAAGATCGGAAAGCTCGGAGATTAGGTAGCGGTGGCACCCCAGACCGCATCCTGTGGATATATTCTACCACTATGAAGCACTGTCCTGCGTATGCTACTGCCATCTTATTTCATCAGTTTTAAGAATAAGACGTGATTTTATCTTACAGTCCGTGAGGTGGTTAAGGTCCATGGTTTATTCGACTAAATAAGAAACGTTGCCATCGTCGAAGCATTTCTGAATAGGTCATTCGACTATGATGATATTCTCAAAGTTCCAATAGAGATCAAAATATATCAATACAACTGTCGCAAATGCATGGTACTACACATTCCAACCATTAGCTTGTTGTTCAGGGCTGCCCCATCCGGCGCTAGTAGCACCTCCACCCCATGCGCTTGCCGCGCCCCCGCTGTTAGCAGGACTTCCCGAAGACCATGCATTGGTAGGAGCACTGGCACGGGATGGACTTGTAACTCCTCCCCAGCCACTACCTCCACCACTTCCCCATCCTCCACCGCTGTTACCCGCACCCCATCCGTTGGTAACAACTTGACCATTAGCTTGTGATTCAGCTCCTGTGAGCATATCCAACTCGGGCTGAGATTTCAGGCCAAGGATCAAGTTGGCTAATTTAGCTTGCAGCTCCGCCAGACCCTAAAGAAGCAGAGATGAATAATATATTTTGGATGCTGCATTGGAATCGACCAGACCTTCATTACGACTTCTTGCGGACCCAAGCTGCCATCTGTCTCTACCTCGAAATAAAACCGCCGTGGCTGTGCGTTGAAATCGAAAGGTTCATTATCACGCGGTGCTTCCTCTTCCTGAGCATTTGCACTCAGCGGCCACTCTGCCCTTTCGTCTTGTTCGAACCAGTGTGTAGTATGCCGCAGCTTGTTATAAGGGTCATACTCGAAAGCGACTGCAGAACACGGTGACCATTTAGCATGTTCCTTAGCAATGCCCTGTTTTGTGACGTTCAAGACCTGGTATGGAGATATGCGAGGGTAACATGCCTTTTTCGCAACGCATCTCAACTTTAACTGTTGGCCTTTGCGAATTTTGCAGATCAAGATCGGAGGAGAAGCATCATCTTTGAGAAGCAGTTATAGTGCCTCCGTCTTCATGCTCGAAGTCCAAGACGAACACACCTTTTCCAACGGGTTTCCCGAAATTCTCACTGCGTTTCGCAACTTCGTCTCCTCCAGGTTCCAAAGCCTCCGCCCAAATATCACGAGTTCCGGCGGGAACAAGGTCTAGATGATGACTCGTCACATCCATGGTGGAGTCGTCATTGCATTGCACATTCAGGTACAGCATGAGGGAACATGAGTCGCAACCAGCAAGGCATGTGCAATCCTACGCAATGCTATAGAGATATGATGATAGATACGAAACTAGATTGCGTACCCTCGTATTCCGTATTGCTTCATCACAGTTTGTGCTAATTAGAGGCACCATTCCCAGCCGATGTGCAATAAATTCATCGGGTAGAACAGTAGTATTGATTTCAATTTCAACCATGTCAATTGCTGAATTTGTGTTCAGAGAGGGTAAGCAAATGCGAAAAATTCCGTACCAACTGTGGGTATGTCTGCCATCATGACTCTGCGCAGCGAATTCGCGAAGCTATAAAACAATAGTCCGCCTCAACACAAGGTTTGTGTAGAGATAAAAGTGAGGTTGGGCCCACGCGAGATCGACATTTTTCAATATGAAGTTGACTCTATCTTTCTTGAGTTCACGTATGTGTACTGTGGGCTCGAGGTCTTCGTGTCCCTGCATTGTGTCTATAGTTGTTACAGTAAGAGAATCTTGTTTTACAGAATTCCCGCCAATAGCCCTTAATCCAAATAAGAATAAACACAAGATTTTTTTTGGACGTCATCGGCCATTCAGAAATCAGGACTGGAGGATAAGGTATGGTTTGTTCACCGACAGTCGGCAGAATACTTATTCTGCTCATAGAAACGTCGATTAATTCGGAGCTGTGTTTGAATGATCAATTGGTGTTCTGATGGCATATGGGGGCTCTTGATAATATAGATTGCGTCATGGATCAACTTCACTTAAGCAGGGCCTTGACTTCGTGAATAAACTTCTAAAAGAGAGCAAGGCCAGCTTGTCCCGAGCGTACATAGGCCATACACGCATATGCCATACGACAAAAGTATACAAGGCCCGGCTCAAAGGTAAGAAATTTGCTATGTACACCTCGTGTCTGTGTCAGATGATGTCATAGGCACTTCCACTTGAGGATGGCCGAATGTAATCTTGGAGAAGACTCAGTACTTGAAGATGTCAAAAATAAAGACTCATTTAGTTCATCTACATATTCAATATCAAGTGGCGTCTTTTGACCGCTCCAATAACATTCGATGCGGAAGGGGGCAATCGCTTCCATCTTCTCTTCAGGTGCTTGCTCAGTCTGATCGAAATGAGATCATCTCTCGGACCGGAGGCCACCCGTCATTTTCGCATCCGAGGATGACATCTGCTTGACGAAGCACTTCTGTGTCAGTGGACTCTAGCCTTACAGAACCTTTTGTAGTTGTACACCTTCACGCTGACCCGCTGCATAACCCTGAAGCTTGGTTGCAATAGCTTCATGGACAGAGGGTTTAGATGAAGGTTAGAGTCCGGCGCCCATAGTATATACCGAAGGAAGCAAAGCGAACATGCTAGACGAGGATCTCGGGTGAGAAAGTCTGCATGGGGCAGGAAAGAGTAGAAACCGCGGAGACCCTTCCCGCCGCGGATATGTATGTGAGAGGTCCGTCCCTCAATATCATTTGTTCAGTAATAAAGTAATTCTAGAGTTCCGTGGACTGACGGCCATTCCCTTTGCTAGCCAAAAGATATTTGCATTCACATACAAGCTGATGGCGTGGACTCCAGTACGGACTCTCGAGGAGAGTGAGTGGTTTCTACTGTCTCCATGGGCGACGAATCAATGACTTCTGGTAGCCGAAGCTATTCTCTGCGCGCCTGGACATATTCATGAAGTTGAAACTATCTCTTTCGACGGACGGCCGCAACGTATATACAAAAACCTTTGGCCATCAGTGCGATCGCTTTGGCTGTCTTCTGTCCAAAAATATAGGCACAAGTCGTACATCGTTTATGGAGACAGACGATGCACCTACAATGAGGTCCACCAACGCGCCATCAAGGTTGCTGCACTCTTCCGTCATGTATACGACATAAAAAAAGGTGCTTTTCTCTTACAATACTGGTCTCTTCCGGATGCAATAAATCTATCATTCTACCTCTAGGCGACCGAATCGGAATCTGTTCGCGCAACAATCCAGAATACCTGATCTCTTTTTGGGCTTCTCGTAGGTTTTGCGTGTCATCATATGTATGCAGCTTGTAAACCATGTTCTCAGACTTGATCGGTGCCGTTCCAGTTTTGACAAACGCGTATGTGCCCAAAAGCAAAGCCGTCTACCACCGTCGTTTATGATATCCTAAACCAGATGGCTTCCCCTCGAACCTCTTTGCCACTGTCTATTACACACGGACTGCAAGTTGATACTTCTTGACCAGGAACGTGCTGACAGGCTCGCCCCTGCCGTCTTTGATCTCCTTAGAGACACACCAGTCACGAGTTTCCTGGTTTTCGATGACCAAACCAATGAGCGTGTGTGGCAAGGCATGAATTCTTTCCATAGTGCACTTCAAAATTATAGCGGAAGTATCGCGGACGTCCTGGATGTAGATCCAAAGGTCACGCCCGAAGACAATGCTGTTATCATGTTCACGTCAGGTGTGCTTTCTCAATAGTCCAAATGCTTGCTCCTGCTGACAATTTCCCTCTGTTTCCTATTTAGGCACCACTGGCCTACCCAAGGGCGTATTGAGCACGCAACGCCAATTCCTGTCCAATATTCTCAACGTAAGACCACCTTTTTTTGGCATACACAAAGAGACATTACTTGTTGAAGGTTACGGTTGGGGGTTTAAGAGCAAGTTTACGTAGAGGCGAAGCCTACCCGGACTTTGACAAGGACGAGGAACCCCAGAAAGGTATCCTGGTTGCGGTGCCATTGTTCCATGTTACAGGCACTACCAGCTTCTCGGTGAGACAATAGCTGCCTCATCCGATGTTGACTTGACTCCCCACCAGATGATGGCGACTGCAACGGGTATGAAAATAGTTCTGATGTCCAAATGGGTTGTGGAAGACGGTAGGCCGTCCGTTGCATGATACCTGAGCCCTTGAATCCTGATCACGAGCCGCCACTTCAGCTGTAAGGTATTTGACACCCACTTCTGCCACCACAAATAACGGTTAAGCCCATAACTAGGCTGATTAAACAGGAGAACGTCCGCGTGGCAGGAGGGTGAGTTACTTGAAACACTTAGGGCAGTTTCTATCTCATCGAAGACTTTCAAGCGTACC
The DNA here is from genome assembly GCA_018857265.1 of Termitomyces sp. T32_za158. Lineage (NCBI taxonomy): Eukaryota > Fungi > Basidiomycota > Agaricomycetes > Agaricales > Lyophyllaceae > Termitomyces > Termitomyces sp. T32_za158. Next base: position 7,388 of record JABAJZ010013609.1, on the reverse strand, counting down.
TGCAATGGTTGCAGATCTCACGGAAAGTTCGTTGGCCGGGTATTCTTTGGATGGCCTCCTGTTTGGAGGCTCTCCAGCTCCTGACAGCCTCGTCCCCAGAGCCCGCGCCGCGTTCCCTACAGCAGTCATGTGCGATTAGTTGCATCCTGCTCTACAAGTTAAACTGACAACTGCGTCTCAGGATCCAAGGCTATGGCTTAACAGAGACAAATTCCATTGCAGTCTCAGTAAGACGACATTGAAAGCCTCGTTTTGCTCATGACTGATATTCATATTATTGAAGTTTGCTGGTGAAGATTACACCGCCAGACCCACTAGCACGTAAGTCGACTTGTCCGTTTTTTGCGCACTCGGAAGTGTCTGAATTTGTACCTTTGAGTGGTCGAGCATCTCCCGTGAACGAGATCAAGATTGTCCACAATGGGGTTGTGATGCCACCCGGTGATGTCGGCGAAGTTTGGTTGTACGTGATTTTTGTCGTCATCCTAGCAATGCGACCGACGAAATAGCCAGGCGTGGTCCCAACGTAATGAAGTGTTATTGGCGCGAGCCAGGCGAGTACAATATATATATTGATCCATAGATGATGGAGCTGACTCACTTGACACCAACAGAAGCCACTGAGAAAGTTCTTACTTTCGACGGCTGGTTAAAAACTGGCGACCTAGGCTTTTTGGATGAGGAGGGCTTCCTATACATCAAGGATAGGTGTTAGTTCTGCCAAAATTTTTCTCCCTACGAAGTCAAAGCTGACATCATGTTTCCATGTAGTGAAAGATATCATTATACGAGGCGGAGAAAATATTGTGAGTCGCGTGGTATATGCAAGATATCTAAAACATACGAACGGCGAGTATTTCAGGACTCCGTATCAGTGGAGAATGCCCTATATCGGGATCCCCGGATCTTAGAGGCCGCGGCAGTGGGTATCCCGGACGAACGTCTCGGCGAACTTGTAGCCGCTGTGGTTTCTGTCAAGTCTGCGTACCAAGGAAGTGTGAACGAGGCCAGCTTGATAAGTTTGGCGCGGAAACAGTATGATTCTTCAATGTGTTTCACATGGATCATCGTTAACGCATAATGCGATAGTCTTCCTAGGTTTGCAGTGCCCGCGATGATCGTGATTTTCAACGAGCCACTGGGTGCGTGTTTTTCGCGCTGCGATCGATAAAGAAATTCAATGACCTCAAATCATAGAGCACACACCATCAGGAAAGATCATAAAAGGAGAACTTCGAAAGATTGCTCGCCGGCATTGGGAAATCCGACGTCGTAATGGTACTGCTCGCGAACCCTTGGCAAATCTATGATGACGAAAAACCCAAATGCTGGCCCGAATGGTTGCTGAGACAGGGAGAAATCGATGTTTATTTAGAGGTATACTCCCACTCGATACTTTGATTCATTTATGCTTAGTTATAATGTACTATACACTCCACGACCTTGTGAATCCTCGCATGGTTTTGGCACTCGGAATTACTGAGGCGCCATTTTTCTCTGTTGCCTATTTTTGGACAATTACGTAACCGATTTAGTTTTTTTTTCGGCTCTTTGATAGCTCGAGACTATTTCTTTAGTCAAATGGCTGTTCATGATTGCGTTGAGACACATGTGCGCGTAACATGAGTGATGCAGGGCCTCCATCACAGCCTCAAGGCGCCTCGGATTTCTCCTACGTCTCGCAATTTCGCGCACACCTTGCTGAGGCCCGGGCACATCTCGTTGGTGTCGTTGCTGACGACCTTCCGCCTTCATTTATCCCCCCCACGGGCTACTGGACTCCGTCAGAAAAAAATGCTTTTTTTCACGCTTTGAGTATCTACTCTCGTTTCAGACCTGACTTGGTAGCTGCTTCCATTGGTTCCAAATCTATTGTAGATGTTTGCGCTTACATCGACATCCTGGACGAGGCTATTGCTCGCGGTGGTCATTTACTTGAATCAAGATCTGCTCTACCGAGTGCAATGGAAGTTTCTAATGCCTGGGTTGCAAGGGAGGAAGACTTGGCCGAGGATATAATTCCCCTTGAAACTAGTTGGGAGCGAGACAAGCTACTGCTTCAAAGGGAAGAAGAAATTTCTATCAAGAAAGGTTCGCAAGTCGATGCTACGCCCATAGAGGAGGGGCTCATTGTTGAAACTTTGGAAACTTGGGAATGTGACAGGAGGAGATGCTGGAGCCAAGAAGACACACTCAGCAAGCTGGATTGTCATCATCTCAAGGTTATAGAACGTATTCTAAACGATGCAGAGTCCGGTGATGCAAACGTAGAGGAGCCACGTCCCGAGGATCAGGAGGATGAGCCTATGGACGAAACACTTCCAGGCATCAAATCTTCGGACCGGGAGTCCCAAGTCTTGGTCGCCAGTGACGGGATGCTAGGTTAGTTTCTTCTCAGGCTTTCGAGGATCCCAGTCCCTGATCAACCCTCGATCGCAGGGTCTGTTTCACAACGGTGTTTTGGGACTTCGCCACATGTCGAAATGTCTTGCGACACATTCTCTGCGCTTAGCTCTGCTTCTACCCCACAAATATCGTCGCCTGACTCTCTCGTTGTTCAACCTTTAGGCTATCGTCGATTACCGAGCCCTGACGGTGACCGGGAAACCGGAATCGACCATTTGACCAGTCCAGTGTCACGTAGACGTATCCAAAAACGGTTTCACATGCGGCGCAAGCGTGCTTCTCAACGTGGAGAGGACGTGGATGTTGCTACTAGAAAACTCCAACCTGGTAGGAAAGCCAAGGCTTCCAGGTCGCGTGGAAAACAGCCTGTTGAGCTGAGTGCGAACGAGAGAGACGAGGATGCTTTGATAGAGGTTGACAGGAATAAGGAAGATCATAGCAAGAGGTTACAAAGCCACCGTCGCAATAAAGGCGGCATTACAAAACCCTACAAAATAATGAAGAATTTCGAAACTAAAGGCATTAACTGCAATACTTTGATTGATGCGAACCTGGGATTTTTTCATTTATCGACACTGAGTAGGCTAATGACGTGAGGTTTCCCATGCTTCCTGTCCCAGATAGAGGTGTTGACCTCGATTGTACAGAATCTACAAATTAAGACATGATGTCGAGCAATCGGATGTAGTTTCATCGATATCGGCAGATACCATACGACTCTTCTCCGCCATCCTTGTGGAATTCGTGACCGAGGTCGTACATCGGTCTATCACCTTGCGCGAGCAAGAAACTTCTATGAAAGCTGATATCAAAATCTATCATCGGACCAGCGATGACGTACGGGATAGTTCAGCTCTTTGGATTGATTCTGATTCTGATGTGTTCAACGATAGATCACAACTGAAAACGTAACACATGTTCTGGAGATGATGGGTATGATGGGGTTGAGCAAAGAACACTATTTTGCGCAGCTGTTAGCTGATGATATACCAGCGCTACCGGAAACAACGCAAGCAGAAGACGAGGTGGAAGCAGAAGACGAGGTGGAAGCTGATGATGAGGTGGAAGCTGATGATGAAGTGGATGAGGTGGAAGCTGATGATGAGGATGGCAGCGTGTATAACGGGGAAGATGAGAGTGGTTCCGACAACGATTCATCTCTACTTGAACAATCAACTGTCTCCCCCATACTCCTTCCACTTCAACGTGAAACTCACCCTCCTCTCATTACTCTACCAAAGTCCTTGATACCTCGTGCTCAAGCTCGTCCAAGGTCTGTTGCCCCTGCTGACGATCATTTGATGCCTACAGAAACAGACGAGGAAGCGCTGTTTGAAGAACTGAATGACGAAATGAACATAGACGAAGTAGACCAGGTGATTGAGCATGAGTACGAGATCAACCTTTGGAAACTTTTGGGTGGGCGGTAGGTATTTTTGACATGATATGTCGCGGACGGAGATTTGTAGTTTCATACTATACACACGGAATGTAACGGGAATATATAGAAGGTATATCGACAAAGACAAATGTAACCTAGAGCTTTGCGTGTGGCTCATTTCGAATCCGTACGATGGCTTTACCCCAAGTCTCGCGTCGTTCAATGGCAGCCAAGCCCTCCGAAAGTGTTTCGAGGGTATAAATACGTTTATACATGACGGGAACTATTTTACTAGACGTCAAGAGACTGGAAAAAATAAGATGAGGCGCACGTCAAAACATACAAAGAGACTCACTCGAGCAGAGCTTTCCATACAACAGAAATTCGGCCTTGATCAAACTCTGAATTTCCAACGATGACTCTCAAATATGTCAACAAAGCAATCGACGCACTGGTATATGGGCCCCAATGTAATCCAACAAGAGAAATGTTCTTAAGGAGCACGAGGTTCATGGGTATCTATAATCTCGGGTTTCAAAAGGTAGACTACCCGATGACAAATAATACACTAACCTTTTCGATTGTCCCAGCAGCAAATCCAATGACCAACGCTCGTCCTTTCCATGCAATACATTTCAAGGAGTCTAAAGGTGCAAGGCTGGGATGAGCATAAATTTCAGCGAATATACATAACATACCATTTATAAGGCCGACTGGATCGTATATCACATCCACACCCTTTCCTCCAGTCAATTTCATCACCTCCTTTTGCCATCCAGAATTTGAATAGTTGATGCCGAAGTCAGCGCCACCGTGACGCTTAGCGACCTCAACTTTTGAGTCTGAGCCTACCGCCGCTATTACTTTAGCACCTAGGACTAATTATTGTTCAACCTGTCAGTCGTACGCCCAAAGATGTCCAGGAGGGTCAAAAAAGTACCTTTAGCAAGCTGCACGGCAGCAATTCCGACACCGCCTGCGGCGGCTGTTACTAAAACCCATTCACCTAGATTGGATGGTGCATTGTTGATTTCGATGAAAAGGTAAACTGACTATCCTATTCACCTGGTTTCAAATTAGCTCGACCCACCAAAGCTTCGTAACTTGTGGGCCAAGTGACGAACAGACCTGTAACCTTCTTCGGTCGAGTTGTCCTGCTACAAGCACCTTGATTTACGCACCGGCACCTTGGTCATACGTTATGTTATCCGGAAGAGGTAGTATCTGCCCAACATCGGCCGCAACTTTTTCTGCAAAAGCTCCCTGCCCTGCACCGAACACTCGGTCTCCTGGCTTGTACGGACAGCCTGCAGGAATCGGAGAGTCCTTGGATATCCTCCCTGAAAATTCTGCGCCGAGCACGAACGGCAGGGCAGGCTTCGACTGATGCTTTCCTTGGGTTTGTAGCGTCTATTGTAATGTAAATATTACTTCACAACCTTGCACAAGCTCCAAGAAACCATACGTCAAAGAAATTAAGGCCAGCACTGTAAACGTCAACGAGTACCTGACCAGGACCTGGCTTGGGCTCTGGTGCGTTGGTGGACAAGGGTATTTGGGAGTGGTGCTTGAGGTCTGATACGACGAAACCTCGCATTGTTGGTATGTAAATGGTTCCGAAGAGGGCGCTCAGCAAATCCACGTGCGATATCGCAACTCCGCGGACTGCCGAGGTCTTCCCCAGATTCTTGGCGGTATGTTGGGTAGGTCGGTCGGTTCTCCTTTCCTCTGAAATCTCTGAAAGCTGTCAGTCGTTGGCCTCACCGGTGGGATAGCCACAGGAAAGTCCTCCGTATCCAAGCTCCTTAAGGAAAAGAAAATTCAGATCGTCGACGCCGACCTTCTGGCGCGTGTGGCTGTCTTGCCGGGTACCAAAGCCCTCAAGAAGATAGCCAAGGAGTTTGGACCAGAGATACTGCTCGAGAATGGAAGCCTCGATCGCAAGAAGCTGGGGGAAATCGTTTTCAACGACGAGGCGAAGCGGAAGAAGTTGAACGCTATCGTACACCCAGCCGTGAGGTGGGCCATGTTCCGCAAAATCATCGAGCACTACACTGGCAGCGAGAAGTATTGCGTACTTGATGTTCCTTTACTAATTGAAGGAGGGCTTTGGAAATGGGTTGGCCAGGTCGTTGTTGTATACTGGTGAGATCTGTTTGTTCCAGCTCAACCAGCTCCTTAATGTAATACCTTGCCCTTCTTCAGCTCAGCCGACATCCAACTTCAGCGCCTTATGGAACGCGACAAATGTACTCGCGAAGAAGCCATTGCACGAATTAACGCACAGATGCACATCGCCGACAAGGTAGCTTATGCAGACTATGTCATTGACAACTCCGGTACCCCCCAGGAACTCAGCGCGCAGGTTGACGCGTTTGTCGAGAAGCTGGACAGGGAGATTGGCTCGCTCTGGTGGATTGGATACATCCTTCCATTTGTTTCCTTGTTGTCCGCCATTTGGATGTTACTGGCGCGTCATCTTTTCCGGAAGAAACCAAGATCACTTGCAGACAAGACAAAATAATGGATACCCAAGAATTTAGTCGTAAATTGCTGCTTGTGTTATGACATGCATAGTCCGAGTAATAAGCGTTTTACCACTAAATAGTTATCAGTATTTCCGAGCGGATCCTCCGGGCAGAGCTTCAAGAAATGCTCAGCCGTTGAGGACATTCCGAAAGGTATAAAATGGTTTTAAGTGAATCCCTTGACAGAACAACAATACGATAGTATCAATGCGTTTGTATATATACACCAGATAAGAGATACTGTTTCTACACGTTTCTCGTTTTATTTTAATGTTGGTATCAGTTATTACCTAGCTGCTGCGAATTTCTTCTCCAATCTTTTTGTAAAATGCAAGTAGTTCCGATCAGCCATCTAGCTGAAGGCAAAACCTTCACCGCCCTCGTTGATCGACAATAATAGCTGTTGGCGGAGCATCTCGTACGACGTGTATTGTGGAAGGTCAATCTGGTTGAAGCCTGGACAGCAGGATCAGTATATTATTCTGGTGGACATGAGTATCACGAACAAGTATGAGCTTGTGGCAGGCGGTCCGACTCCCCGTATGCTTTGTGTATCGAAAACCTTTGAACACCTTGGACGCCTTGCAGTTCAACGAAACCGCCAAGGGGCACGCGTGAAGTTCCCGTCGCAAAACTGAGGACTTTGGCACGCTCATCGCGGTTGAATGACTTGAGAGCACGCCACCACCAGACTATGTTTGGGTCGGAGCTGCTGTATCCGTTATATTCCGTCGCAGCTCGCCATTCATCGACGTCAATATCAGGTGTGCCAGAAATGAGGAGTTCGAGTTCTTTTTCGTTGAACTGAATGAATAGGTCAGTCAAAGGGGCCACCAATGAGAGGATGATGCGTACGATGGTAATGAGATCTTTAGGGATGATCTCATAGAAGCCACTTGATAGGCTCTCGATTTGTTTCTCGATAGATGAATAGAGTCGATACTGAGCAGACAGTTGCACGAACTCTCGTTTGTTCTCTTGCGTTACAGAGGTCGTTTCACCACCCTCTTTCAATGGTACGATGCGGCTCACACCAAACTAAAAGAAGGATTACTTAAGAATGGACAACTTTG